>ML843492.1:0-30903 GCA_009831015.1 Picea engelmannii
ACCCCACCATTGTGTCAGTGTGCAGTGTCAAAGTGTGCCAAAATGGCCACTCAGAAATATGTTATTTTTAATTCATTTTTAAAGTTTGATAATTCACAAAAACAAATAACACATACCACGATAATAAAGTCACATTAGAGGGCTCTGAACCAATTAGAAAATATAATTTATAAAATTTAATAGATATAAAAATAAATCATATTAAAATCAAATATGAAAATACATTAATATATCATGTGTTTTTTAAAGCAAAAAACACCAACTAATATACAAAATCGACCAAGTAATAGGCACTCGACGATCGTTGACCACCAAGTGAATGTTAAAGTCCCTCGTCGAAGGCTCAACAACCCTCTAATATCCAATGGACATAAACATTAACACAAGTAAATTAAGAGAAGTAGTTATAGGAAACATTCACGGTCAAAGATGAATCACTTCTTTTATCTTTAAATAAAAGAAGCTTTCAATACTCAAACATACAACTCTATAAGAAAAGGACTCTACTTCATTGATGATCCATACCAATAAATGAATAAATACCTCAAGGACTCTAGAGATTAGTTTTAATAGTGAGAAGACCATTTCGTATTATAAATGTGGGGTAAATTAAAAAACTCACTTAAGTAACTTGTCAACTATATTGAAAAACAAGGAACAACTTGGTCCTCTATTTTGAATAATGTTAACATTGCATTTGGCCATGAAAGTTTGAGTGTTAAATTCATCACTTTTGTGAGTACATCTATTTTTTCAAGTTATCCATTTTAAAAGCTTATTATTTTTAATAGTTGTTATAGGTTTGAGTATCCATTTGTCGTTTTTCCAAAACATATTTTTTTTTTGAATTTGTTATTTTTGGAAGGTTTATATTTTTAATAGCTTAGTATGTTGGGAAACCAATTAGATTTATGGGCACCTTTTTTTTTGAAAATACCATGTCTACTAATTTTGGCTGTGATCATTGAAATTATATTTTAAAGGTTTCTATTTTTGGAAAGCGCTATATATGGATGGATTCGTTGGAGAGGAAAACCCATAAATTTCAAGTGATTTCATCAAAATTTAAAATTAGGTCAAAAATAGGGCATTCATCATATCTAAAAATTTCACGTGTTAAAAATCACATTTTCATTTTAGAAGAAAACAAACAAAGTACAAGATGATATTATGGTGTTTAGAAACATCGTTATAACATTATAGTGCATTTATAATGGATATCATCCTCACATGATTTACTTTGACACATTTAGGTTACTTGAGTGCATCACTAATATTCCATAAAGATTGATTGGGTCACATTTGGTCACCCTAAAATAAGGTTGATTATGTAAGATTTGATCACCCAAGGCTATCCCAGTCAATCACCAAGCGATTCTTATTCAAACATCCTTAAGTTGGGTTTAGAGATTCCAATGCCCCCCTTAAACACTAATTGGAGGATTAGGGAGGTGGCATTGTCTTAGCACCTCCCCTAATGACAATTCCCTGAACTGAAAGCAAACAGTGAATTTTACAAACTTTGCCTATGTTAATGGCTTCATATAGATATTGACAATTGGATGATCTATTCTGTGATGGATAAGATATATCACATTCCCCTATACTATTGTCCAAAGGTAGTGTGTCTATTTTGTAACAGACAAGATATATCACATTCCCCTATATTAGCCACTTGTATTGCACTCTAATTACCATAATACACTATAATTGACCTTGTATCAGGAAGGCTAAGCTTGACCATGAGGTTGCAAATCCACATTGCTTCATTTTGACATTCATTAATCCCTTGTGTTTATAGCCTTTGTGGTGGATAATGCAACAAAATGTAGCTTTTTTGCGTGACCAAACAACAAGACTAGATCCAAGATGAAACACATACCTAGAATTCAACTTATGATCATTGACATCATTGATCCATTCAAAGTCTATATGTTTGACCCAATGATTTGTATTTTTCATGAAATACTTAATGCCGCACTGATATGTACATTTGACATACTGCATAATCCCCTTTGTTTCCTTTAGATGGTTCTCATTGGAATCCGGCATGAACATGGAGACCATCTAACAACAAGGGTAATATTAGGTTTGATGTGAGTCAAGTAAATAAGACTCCCAACAAATTTCATGTACATAGTAGCATCGACCTTCAGAGAACTAGATGCCTTGGAAAATTTGATTCTTCAAGGATACAAAGTTGAGTGGGGCTTACAGTCTCCTATTTTAAACCTATTTAAGAGATCAAGAACATGATTAGGATGAAATATGAAGATACCATAATCCAATTGTGTAACTTGGATTCCAAGGAAAAAATGAAACAAATTTAGGCTGGTCATCTCAAATGTAAAGCCATATTTCGAAGTCTAATGCACAAAGGAACCGAAGAAAGAGTATCTATCATTAGATCTAAGGAGGGAGTTCAAGGTTTCATGCATAAAATTGAATTACCTCAGAACCAAGGTCTTGAGTTTAAGCTCAAATTCCTATCTTCTACTATATCAAACTCAACAATGATTACATAGGGGTAAATGAAATCATATTATTTTATCTGAAGCTTCAAGGAACTTGAGATCCATTTATGTACGTGAACTAATTAAGGCCAAAGACTATTGAAGTGGCACACTAGAACATTATTAATGTAAAAGGGCACTTGATATACAACATCTTTCACCATGGGAAGAGATAAAATTGGAGCCTCATGTACCAAAAAGAGATTCAAGGGAGGAGAACAAGGGATGGCACCATTCTTCACTACAAAAAATAAAATAATCCCCATCTAGTTTCCATAAGAAGGGAGAGGGCCAAATTTGCAGTACCCATTAACTAGATGTTGCTAGGTCATGCATATGACACATAGAGAGCATGATCTTAGCCTCCTCATAACTCATATTATTAGAAACACTAAAGGGGAATGTGGTATTCGTTGGAGATATAGATCTCATCATTGTTGCCATAATGGGGATCTAGAGATGCATAGGAGGAAAAATAGAACTTGCAGGTAGAGAGGAGGAAGAAAGACCTTCCGTGCAAGGTTGACCCACCATGAATAGTAGAAGGAGGGCCTCTATGAGGGCTAGGGAAAACCCCAAATTTCATTGCCTCACTTAGGAATAGGGAATGATATCGATTCAAAGGGTTAACACACCAAGGGTGGTTCTCCTCACCCAAGACATGCTTCAAGGATGGAAACTGATGCCTTAGAACTACACACTACTTTTAGGACATGGTGTGTAACTACCTAATGTATTAGGCACTACACACTACATTTATGGCTCATTATCCATGAAAAGTCTTTAGCCACACCGTGTACCTTATAGCGAGAATATTTGGACTAAAAGTGTGATATGAGCTTGATTCTAAGGTTTGGCATACTAAATACATATCTCCTAGACCATGACAATGTTCGAGGAAAACATCTAGGGGCTTAGACTCTAATGATGTTTATATGGTTCACATGTCATGCATATATTCCCAAACAATGATATATGCCCTCCATAGGGAATCCTTTTTCCATGGGTTTCCTAACTTATGTCATGCTTCAAGATAAAAAAGGAGGGGATTAGGCCCTATTGAAACCTTCTATAGCCCCTGGACAATGTATAAGTCCATAAATTATCACATAGTCCCTTTGGAAGTGATCTCTTCCCTAGGAGTGGGAAAAAATCTCGATTATCTGGTTTGAGGTTTGTGACACAATTGGACCACCTAAAGTTTCCCAAGAATCAAGATAAAGGCATGTTGGAAGGATTATTGATCCTAGAAATCGCATATGGGCCCAATTTATCGGATTAACACAAGAGATGCATCTCTTCATCTAAGACATGACTAATGAAAAACGTTTTAGAGCTTAGGCCCTATACAATATGCATAGGGCTCATGATAAAATCACAGGGTCTTGACTTGAAATAACACCTCCATAAAGAACTTTTGTCAAGTGAGAGGCACATACGATTGATTTTAAGGTTTTGTGAACCAATAATAGGTCTTCTAGCCCACAATATAATTCAAGACTAAAACTTAGGTGCTTAGTTGCTAAGCACTACTCATTCCCTAAATGAGCACTTTGAAATGAATCTTTATCTCATGAGTGTGATATTAACTCAACTTTGAGGTTTGGTACACAGAGTATAAGTCTCCTATCCAAAGACATGTTTCAAGAAAGAAAACAAGGGGATTGATTCCTAAATACCAAGAGTGGTTTACAAGTCTAATTTAGTGGTTTGATGCATAAGGGGTGGTTCTCCTCACCCAAAACATACTTCAATATAAAATTTGAAGGACTTGTACCTTAAACGTGCTATTTCTGAGGCACATGGGGCATGAATGGAGGAAAAAATCATGAGGCATTCCCTTTGGATGGTATGTATGACACATGTGTGAGATATAGGCTTGGTTCTAAGGTTTCAAAGTGGTCCAATTAAAAGGTTTGTCACACCACGGGCATGTCTTTTGGTTTAATACATACTTCAGGAATAAAATTTAATTGCTTAGGAACCATACACTACTTATAGAAAATTGTAGGAGCTCTTTAACAATGATTTTGTGGCTTCCATACCATGTTTTGGGCCCTATACCATGCCATAAGCCCTCCATAAGGTATTTTTTTTCCTAAGAAGGCTATACAACTCTAATTTAAAATTTTGGTGTATGATGGAAGGGCTTCCTAGCCTAGGTATGGGCCAAAGAAAAACAAAATATGTACCTAGGCTCTATACAAAACTTCTAAGGCACTTGATCGATGCACAAGTCCATATACCATGAGACTATCTCTCTAAAGTAATAACTAGCCCAAGAGTGGGATATGGGATCAATTTTAAGGTTTGCTGCAACGAAGATGGGTTTGCTAACCTAAGACATGCTTTAGTGCTAGAAATGAAGGGCCCAGGCCCTAAATGATAGATCTAAGACATTGTAGGTTTTAAACCTTTACAATATAGCAGCAATGCACATACAATTCTTTATAGAATAGAAATAAAACAACAACATTCACACATAGTACTAAGAAATTTACTCTGGAAACCCTTAAACATGAATAACAACAAATGTTTAGAGTCACACCCCTAATTCTTATTGTATTAACTTTACCATTTCAATACAACATATAAGATCACGTGACATCCAAAACCCTAATCCGTTGACCCAGATTAGATTCTTTGACCGAAATAACATTACAATGGGATGGAAAACACCAAAAATAGGCCAAAAACGGACCAAAAAACAACCTATTTTTTTTTCTTAGGGGCTACACCCTCAAATCCCCAAGCAAGAGGGGATAGGAAACCCCCCCTTGCTCCCATTCCAATGTATAGTACATGGGATAATCATGCAAACAATATAACACATACCCATCACACACATGTGGTCCTCTACCACAAGGTGGCCATCTCTAACATAACCTTTGGTCCAAGAGTGGGATAGAGTCATAATTCCAAGGTTTAACACATTAGGGACATATCATCTCACTAAGGACATCCTTCAAGGAGTTAAATCATTTCCTTTGGATTATACACCACTTCTATAGAGATTGGGCCATGCATGGGGGTGTCGACCATGATAAGATCCCTTTGGAAAAAAACATTTGCATAATATTTTTTAGTTTTTTAGGTGATGGGAAATATAAAAACAAATCAAAATGATAGAAGGGAGTGCAAATAAATCGTGATATGAAGGGTTTACAAGAATTGTGATATTTATGGATTTCTCATTGGTGAACATGACAATAGTACAATTATGAATGTGCAAAAAGATGTGGAAAATATTTTGCAGGTGTTGTAACACACCTGACCCCCTAACCCTCACTTAGGCTGGTAGGGTGTCAAGATTTATTCCTTATTATAACTCTCGAGTGAGTACTTGGGAACATCAATGTCTAAGTGAGGAATTTTCTTATCACAACATAACTCGTATTGTTTCTTACAGAATTTAATACTACAGGATTATTCAGAGTCAGTTGAGGTGTCCAAGTATTCTATTTCTTTAATCAGATGATCAATGTTCCTCCTTTGCCTCATTTATACATCTTGTAGCTGATCTCAGACTTGTTCCCATCAGATTTCTTACTCACCATATTCTCCAACCTCTCCGATAGCATCACTCGAATGGATTCCTTAAGGATCTAATGACTCTATGATGTCCTCGTTCAATGGTTTTGATCTCATCTGAGCCTCTTAATCAATAGTTAGTTACGCAATATCGAGTCTTGATCTTACCATTCCTAGTGGGTCTTCTTTGAATCACAGCTGAGATCAAGACTCTCCCTTCTCAAATCAAGGTATACCTCCTTTCTTGGAACCCTGACCAACCTTATGTCAATAGTATAATGGCCACATCCAATGATCCAAAATACTTCCATTGCCATGCCTTGACAGATCAACGGTTCTCATTGCCTCAGAGTCTCCCTCATTGGAGTCCTAGTCTGATCTAGCCCTTAATTTCCTCGATGGGTACCCTATCTGATCATCGGTTTAGATATTCTCACCAGATCGATCCAATGGATGTGAGTCATCCCGACCATACTTGAGTTTTCTTTAGGAAAACAATCTGATTCTGGACTTAATCATTCCTGAACTTATTCAAGAGATTTTTAACGAGTCTCCAATGGTCAGAGAGTAACTCTAAGAACATCATATGCTTCTCTATTTGATGAGAAAGAAGATATTGCATATCTTTCAAACTTTCTATGTAAAACCTTGACAATTCCAGGACTCAAGGTAACCCATTCTTCATAGGGATCTCTCCAACCACTAGACACCCACTTCACTGGTTAAATGATGTTTTTTTCCATGTCATGCAAACTTTCCTCTAAATCTATGAGGTTCCTATGGATTTAGGTTGTCCATACTTACTTGTTTTCACAATTTAACAGGTTGAGATTGGCAACACCAGTCCACCCCAATTATTTAGAGATTCATTTATCAATCACAAGAATTTTCATTTCCCATTGAATCATATGATTACATACATCTATCATTCATACACAAATTAAACAAGTCAAGTTATACACTTATTTGATTGGGAAAATTGCTAATACCAACTGACTAAGAGAGGACGCCTTTCCTCCCAACCTTAGGCCACACTGCAGAATTCCTTCCTACAGTATGTCACTCCCATGCCAATCCATGGTACCACAAGTGGAAATGATTTTGGCTGGACTCCAAACTTGAGATGATCCAGGAAGGTTACTCTCCTTCCTCCTTTGACAATAACATAAGTCCCCCCCCTCCCACCGAGTTCAGGATTCTACAGGTTTGTCAGGTGGTTTCTCAACTGGATTTCCTCTACACAAGGGAGTCCCTTCTTTTCTAAATAATCCCTTAGTGATCTCCCCTTAGAAATGCCAATTTTTTTCTAGTAAGCACCAAGATGTGATCCTTCTTGCTCCAATCTAGATTTAGGTCTTCTCTATTCAGGGTGATCACTCTCAAATTGGACGAGTTTCCTATTTTATTCAAAGAAAATTCTCACTTTTGTCACTCTGTGCTTGTGAACTCCTCTATTCATAGTGCCTTCTCTCTATTGGTCGGTACGTGCATGTTCCTCCTCCTATCTTTTGTATTTGATACCCCACTCTTCTTGCTGATCGTCTGATTCTACTACTTCGTATGTGTTATCTAGTGATGCTTTTTCACCTTTGGTCTCTTCTTCCACTGCTCTCCTTGGGATTACTGTGGCCTTCTTGGAAGATGAAACATGCAGTCTGCAGTTCTCATTCCGAAAGGGAAAATCTGTGGTGTCCTTCTTTCAGTCATTTATTTGGCCCTTGCTTTTCCAAAAGATCAATCTGTCAACAACCATTAACTGCCTCAATCACTTTCTTGGCCCTTCATAACTAGTCACGTGGATTTTTGATGTAGGGTATGTCGGTGTATGAATCTATTCTTAGCAAACATATATTAGCTTATTAAACAAGCTTCCTAGTTTCTTAATAAAACAATTCAACACCCCACTCCATGCCACTTCCTCGATCCCTGCTTCATCAATTTCCCTCTTGTGTATCATGGCCAGTACTTGCAAGGTTGTTCCCTCTCAGTCAATGATTTTGCTGTTTTTATTAAATCAAAACATAGTTACATGATTCACAAACACCCTTATATGAAGTATTAACATAATTATAGTCTTAGGGGAAAACATGGTGTTACATTCCTCTCCCCCTTAAGGAACACCATCCTCGGTGTTTAAAACACCACATATATACAATTATATAGAAACAAAATGGGTATGATGATCTCATGGCATCTTCCAATTCCCATGTAGCTTCATCTGCTCCAAAGTGCTTTCATTGCACCTTGACTTGGACAATGGGTCAGTTCTGGAGCATTGTTTCTCTCCTTTCCAGGATGTATTGGGGTTCGATCTAGAATTCTCCTTTTGGTTCCACCAATATCACAGTCTAATCAATTACATGATTAGGGTCATGTACATATTTCTTTAAAAAAGATACATGGAACACATTATGAGCTCTAACAATAGGTTTTAATGCAATTTTGTATGCTACTGGTCCTATTCTCTCTAGGACTTCAGACAATTCATAATATTGGGGTGCTAATTTATCACACATTCCCATTCTTAGGGAACTTATTTTAGGTTTCACTCAGAGATACACATGGTCTCCTACTTTGAACTCTTTGTGAGTCCTCTTGCTATCAACATAGCTCTTTTATCTCTCTTGGGAAACCTTTAGGTTCTATCTTATCTTAACCATGATTTGCTCCATTTCCTTCAACAATTTTGGTCCAAGTGCGATATTTTCCACTGGATTGTCCCAACTGATTGGAACTCTACATTTTCTACCATACACAACCTCAAATGGGATCATTTTCAATGATTCTTGATAACCATTGTTATATGAAAACTCTACCAATGGTATATACTCTTCCCACTGCTTAGACATATGCATAACATGCATCCTCAGCATGTCCTCTAACACTTTGTTCACTCTTTCAGTTTGACCATTTGTTTGAGGATGGTAGGCTGTGTTGAACGCCAATTGCATGTCCAATCTTGCAAACAATATTTTTAAAACAATTGAGGTGAACTTGGCATCTTTGTCTGAGATTATGGTTTTAGGCAAACGATGGAATCTAAAAATTTTCTTCATAAAAATGCTAGCAACATCTATGGCCTTGAAAGTAGACTTTATAGGAATACAAAGAGTTTCCTTGCTCAAATTATCCACTAGAACCATGACTGCATCATGTTGTTTGATTGTCTTCGACAATCCTATAATAAATTCCATGGAAATGACTTCCCATTTCCACTTAGGGATAGGAAAAGGATGAAATAACCCAACATGATGTTTGTGCTCAATTTTTACCTTTTTGGACTCTAAACATTTTGCGATGTATTGTGAAACGTCCTGCTTCATTCTAGGCCATTAATACAATTGTCTAACTGCTGTCACCATTTTCTGGTAACTAGGGTGACCTACATATGGTCTTCTATGGAAATTTTCCACAATTAAATGCCTCAAGTCTACTTAATTAGGCACATACAACCTGTTTTTATACAATAGTAGACTATCAACCCCAATTTGATATCCTTGAAACCTCTTTTCCATGGGTTCTTGCCATAACCCTTCCTTCACTTGATTGAAGAACTCATCTTCTTCCAAGAGGATCTTAATCCTTTGTTGAATGTTAGATTATCCTACACTCGTTGTCGCTTGGTGTATAACCCGCACACTTCGACTGAGTGCATATGTCACTCTATTTTCCTTCCCTTTAATGTGTTTTATTTCAAAATCAAACTCGTTGATCAACGCCGTCCACTTGGCTTGTCTAGAATTCAACCTTGGCTAGTCGAATAGGTACTTCAGACCACAATGGTCTGTCATTAGGATAAATATTCTCCTGAGTAAGTAGTGTCTCCACATTTTAAAGGCATGCACAATTACTGCCAACTCCACGTCGTGGGTGACATACTTTTTCTCATGCTCATTTATCTTTCATGATTCATAAAAAATCACTTGTCCATCTTGCATGAGAACTCCACCAAGTCCTTCCTTGCCAGCATCTATGCAAACCAATAAGTATTTTTATAGGTCTATAATCTTCATAACAAGGGAATTAATTAATATATGTTTTAGCTGTTGGAAGCTATCTTCACACTCTGGTGACCATATGAATTTCTTCCCCTTCCTCTGCAATGAAGTAGTAGGATTACCAATCTTGGGAAATCCTCTAATGAACCTTTTGTAATATCCAACCAATCTCATGAAGGATCTTACTCCTGTCACATTTCTACAGACATGCTAATCCATGATTGCCTTGATCTTTTCAGGATCCACTGCCACTCCTTCTGTTGAGATCACATGACCTAGATACTGGATTTCTCTTTGGAATAAATCACACTTGATGAACCTAGCGTAAAGATGATGTTCTCTTAACACCTGTAACACCATCTTAAGATGCTATTCATGCTCCTCTCGGTTCTTGGAATACACTAAAATGTCGTCCACAAACACTAAGACAAACTTGTCTAAATATTTGTTGAGGACACTATTCATCAAAAACATGAATGTAGCCGGTGCATTTCTAAGCTCAAATGGCACCACAACAAACTCATAGTTCCCATACTTTATCCTAAAGGTTGTCTTGTAGATGTCCTCATCCTTGATTTCGACTTGGTGATATCTCGATCTTAGATCAATCTTTGAGAAAACTACATCTCCTCTGAGATGATAAAAAATATCATCTATCCTAGGCAAAGGGTACTTGTTCTTGATGGTCATTTTGTTCAACTACCTATAATCAATGCATAGTCTCAAGATACCATCTTTCTTATTTACAAACAAATCTGGTACTCCCCACGAGGACACACTCGGCCTGATGTAACCCTTATCCAACACTTATTTCAACTGCACATTCAACTCCACCAACTGCGGTGTGCTCATTCTGTAAGGCACTTTCGATGTTGGAGCTTCTCTAGGCACGAGATCTATTGAGAAATCAATATCTCGTTTTGGAGGTAGTCCAGGAACCTCCTATGGAAACACATATTTGAACTCCCATAGTACTAGGTGATATTCAACTTTAAGCTGCTTGCGTGTTGCTGAATTTAATACTTGTATAGTGTACAAGGAACACCATTTTCTACTAAACTTCTTGAGCTGCAATGATGATATTTTCCTTATTGAGACTGGCTTCTGAATGCCTTGCAAAATCTTTGCATCACCTTTCTCATCTATGCATTCCAAAATATTCTCATAACAATTTAACTTTTCCTTGTGAACAACTAGCCAATCCATTCCCAACAATACACCATGTGAACCAAGGGGTAGGATATTTGAGGCTCCCTAAGTCTGCAACCCATCCATTTCAATTGGATGTGCTTCAATCAACCCAACCACTTTTCTCTTCGTTCCAGTGGCTAATTGAACCAACCATTCTTTCACATGTTTATTTCTCTGCAATGAACATCCCTCAACAACTCGAGGTCAAATATAATTGAGATTAGAACCTGAGTCAATTAAAATAGATACAGGTTGGTTGGAAATAATACCTTCCAATTCCACCACAGAGGCTTGGTGGTCTGCTTGTCGATTCTCTACAACTCCATAAATTCTCGGCACGCTTCTAGCTACATCGTTGAATGTAGCTGCTTCCTGTAGATTATACACTTTCCTACTGTCATACTGTTTGTGGGGACAATCCCTCAACACATGTGGTTCTCCACATCCACAACATTGTAAATGTCCTCTCTTGAGATCCTCTACTCTTTCTCTTGGTTGCTTTGTTGTCTTATTTCCACTATGAGATGGAAATTTCTACTAATGCACACTCTTCTTTGGTTGACCCAATTGTGCACCTTTCCTGGAATCCTTACATGGAAAGGGTTTGAATCCATTCTCATGGAATCCATTATTTTCTTTTCTCTTCCAATCCTTTGAAGGATATTTCTTATGCTTAGATTGATCATAACAACACTTAACCTTCTAGATAGTGTCCTCTAGTGTCTTGGGGGTTTGTCGAATTCAATTTGCTCATGATAGGACTGTGGAAATCAACTGAGAAAATGTTGCATTCTCAATTTCTCATCCT
This sequence comes from Picea engelmannii, assembly GCA_009831015.1. Lineage (NCBI taxonomy): Eukaryota > Viridiplantae > Streptophyta > Pinopsida > Pinales > Pinaceae > Picea > Picea engelmannii. The sequence goes on from ML843492.1 coordinate 12,042, forward strand.
TGAGGTAGGGAACATACCTCAACAACTCCATAAATTTTTTGGCATATTCATCCATGGCAAGTTGTCCCAACTTAAGCTCATGGAATTCCTTGATTTTATCATCGTAATAGTTTTTCAATAAGTAAGCCATTCAAAAGTCTCTCTCAAATTGTTTCCATGTCATTTTTCTTTCCTTCAGCCCCGTAATCTCCTTGAGATATTCCCACAAAATGGAAGCTCATCCATTTAGGTTAAATATGACAATCCTTGCCTTGGTATTATCAGAGTAATTGTGTACTTGGAAATACTTCTTCAACCCAAACAACCATGCTTCGACCTCTTCTCCTTTCTTTACCTCTCCATCGAAGGTAGTTGACTTAGCCTTCTTGAATTCCTCAGTCAAAGCATTATAAGAATTCTTTCTCTTCTTATTTTTTGGGACACTCGACTCTGTGGCACTACTAGACAACTCTATTGAAATGGTATTCTTACAAGGAAACTCCATGGAAACACTCCCACCTAATCTTCCCTTCTTGGCATCTCGCTGCCTTTTCCTGGAAGAACTCTTTCCCACATTACTGTGAGCTAACCCATGCTTTTGGGAATTCAAAGGGGTTTTCAACCTCTCTGACTACTGTAGCTCTACATTGTTAGGGAATTTTTGCATATACTTATGGATTTCAGATACAATCTATAGTAGAACTGCATTCAAATGTGCTTTTTCAACCTGGGCTCTCATAAACCTCTCATTGTCTCCCTTCATACTTCTAACAGTGGCCATCTAATCTGGAGGAGTTTCTCTATCCATCTGGCCATGAGGCTCTTCATCTGTAAGTTGTGAGGTGTCATCCATGTTGTATTGTATCGGTCATCTCTGCTACCTTCCAATACTTTCTACGTGATAAAACAAAAACCATCATTAGTAATTACTTCACCAATAATAGTGCACACAAAAACATTAGTAAAACCTCCTTTGTACGATTTCAAGTGGCCTTGGTGGCCTATTTAAGCCTAGATTTTGAACTCTTCTCTGATACCACTCTGTAGCACACCCGACCCCTTAACCGTCACTTAGATTGGCGAGGTGTCAAGATTTCTTTGTTATTCTAACTCTCGGGTGAGTACTTTGGAACATTGGTGTCTAAGTGAGGAATTGTCTTATCACAACATAACCTATATTGTTTCTTACAAAATTTATCACTACAGGATTATTCAGAATTAGTTTAGGTGTCCAAGTATTCTATTACTTTAATCAGATGGTAGGTGTTCCTCCTCGGCCTCGAACTTGTTCCCATCGGAGTTCTTACTCACCAGAGTCACCAACGTCTCCGATAGCATCGTTCCGACATATTCCTCAAGGATCTAACAACTTTTTGATGTCCTCATTCAAAGACTGTGATCTCATTGGATCCTCTTTTTTAATCATTAGTTATGATCCTATCGAGTCCTGGTATTACCATTCCCAGTGGGTTCGCTTCAAATCATGGTTGAGATCAAATCTTTCCCTTCCCAAATTGACGATCTACCTCCTTTCTCGGGACTCCTCCTCATCGGAGTATCTCTGTTCCAGATCTACTTACTAATTCGAGTCAACCACTCGGAACACATGTACTCCGACAAATGAAATGGTCCTTGTTCATTTGATCTAGTTCCAACTAATCAATCGTTAAGTTGGAAGAAATCTCCTCCTAGGAGTAGTTCCTACGAGATATGACAACTAAAATATTACAGTGCTCTCTGTGAGATCTATGGTTCTCGGACTCCCCCCCATCTAACTCCTCTCTGGAACCCCAATCGACCTTACGTCGATAGGCTAATGGTCGCATCCAATGATCCAGAATACTTCCATTTCCATGCCCCAACAAATCAACTGTTCTCGTTGCCTAAGATTCTCCCTTGTCGAAGTCCTATTCTGATCTATTCCTTGATTTCCTCGATGGGTACCCCATCTGATCATTGGTCTAGATATGCTCACCACGTTGATCCAACGACTGTGAGCCATCTCGACTATACTCAAGTTTTCTATAGGAAAACAATTCGATTTTGGACTTAATCATTCCTAAACTTATTCAAGATATTTTTACCAAGTCCCTAAGGGCCAGAAAAAAAATCTAAGAACATCACCAGCTTCTCTATTTGATGAGAAATAATATCTTGCATATCTTGCATATCTTGCAAACTTTCCACCTAAAACCTCGACAATTCTAGGACTCAAGGTACCCCATTCCTCACAGGGATCTCTTTGACCACCGAACACCCACATCATTGGTTAAATGATGTTTTTGTCCATGTCTTGCAAACTTTCCTCTAAAGCTATGAGGTTCCTAGGGATTTGGGCTGCCCATACTTACTTGTTTTCACAATTTAACTGGTTGACAATGGAAACACCAGTCCACCCCAATTATTCAGAGATTATTTTATCAATCACAAGCATTTGCATTTCCCATTCAATTGGAAAATTACATACATCAATCATTCATACATAAATTAAACAATTCAAGTTATACACTTATCTGATTGGGAAAATTGCCAACTAAATGAGAGAGGATGCCTTTCCTCCTAACCTTAGGCCACAATTCAGAATGCCTTCCTAGAGTTTTCCACCCCCGTGACAAACCACAATATCACAAGGGGAAATGATTTCACGTGGACTCCAAAATTTGGATGATCCAGGAAGGTTACTCTCCTTCCTCCTTTGACAACAACATAATTTCCCCCCCTCCCATTGAGCTCAAGATTCTACATGTTTATTAGGTGGTTTCTGAACTAGATTTCCTCTACACAAGGGAGTCCCTTTTCTTCTAAGTAGTCCCTCATCGATCTCTCCTTGCTAGTGGAAATTTCTGTGCAGTAAACACCAATTTGTGATATGTCTTATTCCAATATGGATTCAATTCTTCTCTATTCAGGGTGACCACTCTTAAATTGAATGAGTTTCCTATTTTCTTCAAAGAAACTTCTCACTTTTCTCACTATGTGCTTGTGAACTCCTCTAATCACAATGTCTTCTCTATATTGGTTAGTACGTGCATGTTCCTCCTCCCGTATTCTATCTCCGATACTCCACTCTGCTTGTTGAGCATTTGGTTCTACTACTTCATGTGTGTTCTCTGGTGGTGTTTTTCCACCTTTGGTCTCTTCAATGCTCTCCTTGGGATTCCTGTGGCCTTCCTGCAAGACATAACATGTAGTTTGCAGTTCCCAATCTAAAGGGGAAAATATGTTGCATCCTGTTGTCAGTCATTTAATTGGCCCTTGCTTCTCCAAAAGAGAAATCCATCAACATTCATTAACTGCCTCAACCACTTTCCCGAACCTTCATAACTAGTAATGTGGCTTGTTCAGATAGGGTACGTTGGGGTACGAGTTTATGCTTAGCAAGCATAGATTAGGTTGTTAAACAAGCTTCCTATTTTCTTCATAAAACAATTCAATACCCCACTCCATGCCACTTCCTTAATCCCTGCTTGATCAATTTCCCTCTTGTGTATCATGGATAATACTTGCAAGGTTGTTCCCTCTCAGTCAGTGATTTTGGTGTTTTTATTAAATCAAAACATAGTTACATGATTCATAAACATACTTATATGAAGTCTTAGCATAATTACAGTCTTGGGGAAAAAATGGTGTTAGAGGTATTATATCTAAGATATTTACACCAAGATTGCAAAGTTGATATTTGATCAAATGGTGTTACCCTGTTTTATTTCATAGTTGGGAAGTCTCCGTTCTTCTAGCAAGGGATATGTTTTAACTGAGCTATTTTTCCAAGAATCCAACAATACTAGGTGATGAAAATGATAAATCCTAATTGTTCTTTTAAGCTCTAATATTCATGAATATGATACTTCTAAAGGGTATCCTTTATAGATGAAAGTATTTTAGAAATGTACATTGTATTGTACATTGGTTGGGATTCTTTTATCATTTTTTCATGAGTATCATTATTTTTGTATTACTACTATTTTTTCCACTAGAGGTGGAAATTGTATTTGTGTTTATAAGTCTAGAATCTTAATGAATACTACACTATATGATAATAGACAAAATGGTAATTTACCTACTTATTGATCCACCCAGAAACCTTAGTAGGTAAGCCACTCAAACCACACCCCTAAAATTGGTTTGGAGAGTTGCAACAACACTAAGTTAGTCATCCAATCTTAGAATGGGGAAAATGACATGTCCTTGGAGATGTATCAAGGTAAGCTACAACTTTAAAAGTTCAAATTTTTGTTTTGATGCACGACATCACTTTTTAAACTGTGAACCTTTACCACCAAACTATTACCTTGAAACTATCTTGATCTTGATAAAATTCGTTAGCCAAGGGTTAAAACCAAGTATATGATATACAATTAGAAATGTCTCAAAAATCCCTAAATCATTCCCAAACCCTAATTTTCTCTCTGTGTACGATTCATAATAGAATCTGATCAATTAATTCATGACTATGAAATCTCCCCCCCCTTAGGGTACATTCAACTTGTGTACTACATAAATTGGGCATATGAACTCGGAATTTAGAAAATGAGGGCTCATTGGAACTTTTTTCCTTCTAAGAACTACAAGGAACAACCATTAGATTTTATAAAAGGATAAGATAATTATTTTTATAATTTGTGAAATGCTTGGCTTACATTCAACCCTCCTAGTGACCATTGAAAGGGATCAATGTTCAATTTTTTGCAAACAATACTCACATCTAACAAAATTTGACTTGATAAACCTAGACATGTACTTTGTTGATACATGAGTGTTTTGGAACCCAAAATTCATCCAATTAGAGGTGAAGATGGATCTAAGTGTGTATTGGAGCAACTTTGTAATAATAAGGTTACATTGAATAAAATAGTTGTACTAGTGTCTTATTCCCCATTATTTCATGATATTCTTATATTCAAATTTCAAGATAATACATTGCATGGAAGTGGAAAATTAATGACCATCATTCAAGCTATTTCTCAATACCTAATGTTGTGTTAGTTGAATCCTCACTTCTTATTTTTTCTATCCAATCTTATAATCTTGATTCTTGTAACCATTGTGGAGATTCTTGCAACCATTGTAGAGGTTATCCCACATAATAAGGATGAAGATAATTAAGAAGGGGACATGAAAGAAGGGAGGAGAATAAGGAAGGTGGTGGTGGTAGGGATGAGAAGGATGGTGATGTCGGGAAGAAGGATGGTCAATAAAACAAAAAGGGAGGAAGGGATGATCATAAGAAGGGAAATGATGAATCCAAAGGTGATGATGAAGACAAAAAGGGTGAACACAAGAAAAATGAAGTCCATATTCCTAGATATGTCATAGAGTATGCACTTATATCAAGTCCATTGAAATAAAATAAGCTAATATGGAAGATTTTCAAATTGCTACAATGTCGTATTGTAGTAGTGAAACTAAAAGGTTGTAAATAATTGATATTAACTACCATTATTTTCCATTTTTGTAGCCCTCTACAACCAACTAACATCAAACAATACGGGATTTTGCTGTACTCGTTGCTTAATATTTTTTCTCCAAGGAAAACACCTCAAGTAAAACCATTAGAGTACTTCCTCGTGATCCATGGATGTTAAATTGGGTAAATCGATGGTCTTAATTATGGAGCCTAACCCCGAGGGGACCAAGAGAGTTGAACCCATGAATTTCCCAACTTTGGGGGAGAAATATGACATCTTGCTGTTAGCTACTCAATTATGTGATCACTATTGTGAGTAAAATATAGATAAAAGGTTATATGGTATTTTAAACACCAAGAGAAAGTGGGTAGATTTGTAGAGTTAAGGTACTCGAGCTCCAAACATAGGAGGTGGTCGATTGAAAAGAGACATTCTGAAACATTTGTTGGACTGCCTTTATGTTCATCTTCATAATTTATACATTCTAGAGTAATTTTTTTACTATTTTTGAAGATGTAGAATACATCCATTTCCCGACCAATTTGCATATCTTTCATAGAAATCCTTATTTGAAAACTTGTCAAGTGAAATATTAAATCATTCAAATTGAGAAGAATGGAAGAAAAGGATGTTATAAATTGTGCATAATATTTATTTTTCTTCTTAGTCAGAGATAATAGAATAAAAAACCCATGGGAGAAATGAATATGGGAAGTAGAGTCCAAAGGATTTGTCATCTTCGAGAGAGGGCATGACAATGCATTGTGTCTCTCAGAGGAAACTTTGAAAGGATGTGAAAGTAGGGTAGTTCATTTGGAATACCACTCAATAAGTCCTTTCCCTTTCTTGTGATTGGACATAAGCAAAGGCTAAATCCAACCAACAAATAAGTGGAAGATTGCAAGACTAATAGATTAAGATAGCTAGGAAGTGAAAGGGTAGAGATACTAATGTATTGAAAATGTATTATAGGTATGTCTAAATCCTTGGGGATCTAAAAGGTTGTGATTTGAGAATATGAAGGTCTTATCAATCCCACCAAAATCACATAATCTGATAGGAAATAATTCTTTAGCTTAAATCTAGGGTAGGTGGTATATCACAATATTAGGTACTTAGAAACATCTTGATTGCCAATTGTTTTTCTTCTTTATTGTCGTGTATTAGCATAAAATTTGAAGAGAAGAGATGGGTTACAAGGGGGATGTATGCTGACCTAATTTCTACCATGATTCCTGACATTAGGTTCTACAAACTACACTCTTGAAATGATAAGTTGGAACTTGTTGGAAGAATGACATTGGAATTCTGTGCAAATATGACAACAATTTCACAACACATATTTTTTTATCATCAAATATATTACTAAAATTCTAACTCAATGTTAATAAGATGCTTTACATTTATCCACAAGATTCTACTCCTATGAAAGACAATGCACACATGACACAAACATAAGGACTGCAATGCATGGCAAACTTTGGTGAAGTAGATACAACACAAAAATGACAAAAATACAACGCTACTTAACCTCGATGGAAATTTAATGTCAATTTGACACAAAATTCACATTGCAAAAATGCAACACTTGCCAACAAAAAATTAAACCTAGAAAAATAGACTAAGGTGACACAAAATGACAACACTACATATTAGTATTGTAGTAGTGTACATATATTATAAAAAAAAACACATAATTAATAATTGATTTCCTCTAACATAACATAACATAGGATGTAAATATCCCACCATTCTTTTGTAACCATTTCTTAGGTCATACTTTAATTTTTTTTGTTAGTATGCTCACATTACCATGAAAACATAAATTTCTATTTTCATTGCAATGTTTTTATAGTTTTAGCAGATAGGAGACTTTGTTGGTGATTTGAGGGATTTCCATCCATAATGATTAGATCCACATGAATAGAATAAAATATTAAATAGGTGATCATTGTTCACCTTCCATAGATATAATGATTAGATCCACATGAATAGAATAAAATATTAAATAGGTGACCATTAGATAGGAGACTTTGTTGGTGATTTGAGGGATTTCCATCCATAATGATTAGATCCACATGAATAGAATAAAATATTAAATAGGTGATCATTGTTCACCTTCCATAGATATAATGATTAGATCCACATGAATAGAATAAAATATTAAATAGGTGATCATTGTTCACCTTCCATAGATATATTCATGTTAGAGTTTTCTTCAAAGTTATTTCATTCAAAACTTAACTTGTCCATCTCATAAACGATAGTCGTGGGTATTTTACAAGTTTAAGGAAGAGAGGGGGAGAAGGGAAGAGGGAACATCAGGAAGAAAATATGGAGGAGAAGAAGAAAAAGAGGAAGAAGAAGGTGAAGAAGGAAGGAGGGGAGAAGAGGAAGAGGAAAGAGGAGGGGAAGATCAAAGAAGAAAAGGAAGAGGAAGAAGAAGAAGAAGAAGGGAAGGGTGATTCAAAATAAATCTAATTGAAGAATGGATAAGCCAAATAAGCATGTAACTAAAAAGTTAAAGAAAATAATTAAAATTACAAAGACAGAAGACACTGAAGAGTGAAGAGCCATGGTTGTTGGCATTCCCTTACCCCCTAGCTCTCCCTATTTTTTCACTCTTGCTCATACTCAAAACTCAAAGGGATTTTGGCCAAGGAGGAGGAGAGCAATGTAAACTTGGAAACTTGTAGAGAAAAAATACTAAGCACCATCCATGACTGGTTTTCCCAATTTGTTTCAATAAGTTCTTTTTCCTTTGTGTTGTGGTTAAAATTCACGATTGTGTTTCATTGAAATTTGTTATATGATTTGTAATTGTTGAGAGTATGATGATTATTTTGTTGCACATATTTTCACTGGGTGAAATATTTCTGAAACACCTTGGTAGTGGTGGCTATTAAATCCAATCATCTACTACTCTACACCATTGAGCCAATTGGATGATGGAAAATCCACGGCCCTCCTTACATAGCCATTTGAAAAACTTGCTAAAACTAATTTTCTATCTCATAGGAGTCGCTCTCTCTCTGGGGGTAAATTTTCATTGTTTGGCTGATGTATTGGAGTTCCCGCGCACCATTTTATTTTGTTAGCAGGTGAAACCATTAGAGGGTCGTTTTCCTTGGTTGTTGGGCGTTCTAATGCTTCCCGGGTTTCCATTTGGTTGTTGGGCGTTCTAATGCTTGCTGGGTGTCCATTTGGTTGTTGGGAGAATTCCCTTGTTTGCTGGGCATTCTAATGCTGGTCAGGTGTCCATTTACTTGTTGGGAAAATTATTTTGCTTGCTGAATAAATTCATTTGGTTGTCGGGCATCCATTTACTGGTGGGGCGAATTCCTTTGTTGCTAGGAATTCCACACAACGCTATCTTGTTGTCCATCAAGCCCACACTTTAAACGCCTCTCCTGGGCATTCCATATTTTGTTTTTTCTGGTGTCCAACATGCCCACGACCTGAACCAAGCATCTGAGAGTCCCAACGCTTGTCCTCTTGCTGCCTAGCATTGCATACAACCTCACCAAACAATCCCACGTTGTCCACGACTTGGGTTTTCTATCCAAGAGAGGAAGGAGTGGAAAACAATCCCACGTTGTCCACGACTTGGGTTTTCTATCCAAGAGAGGAAGGAGTGGAAAGAGAGAAAGAGAGGAAGGAGAAGAGGAAGATAGCAAGAGGAGCTAGAGGATGAGAGGAAGAGGAAGATGAAGGGAGGAAAATGTATTCCCTACAAATATTTTTATTTATTTATTTGTAAATCTCATCATCCATCCAAAACCAAAATCCCATCTCTAAAATCCAATTCTAATCTCCCATCTCCAAAACCCAAATCTCATTTTCTTTTAAATCTATAAATTAAAAAAAAATACAAGAGAAATTACAAAAAACTTAACTTTGATTTGGTGATGCCCCACAAATCTCCTTTTTCTTCTCCTATTGAGTGCCCCCACAAATCCCTTTCACCTCCAATAATCTCTTAAGTGAATCCTCATCTAAAAAATGAAATGAGAGGATCTTTTTTCACTTTATATTAGAAGTGCACATGTAGGGCATCACAAATCTTCGTTTTTTGTCATTTTTTTTCTGTTTTTTTTTTCAAGTTTTGTGTAAGGTTACATTAGTCATGGATCAACCATTTTTATGCAAAGATGGAGATTACGTTGTTTTCATGTTAGACCTTGTGTCATAGACATAATGCTAAGACAAAGCAAAAACATGTCACAAAAATACAACGTGGGCTTGGAAAAAATGAACAAGGTGTTAGAGGGAAACATCAATGCAAATCAGCGATGCTATAGCCTCATATTGTAGTAGTTTTGTGTTGGAAGGCTTGTTTAGTGAATGACTTATGATTGCTACAATAATTGATAATCAATAATAATATTAACAAGTAATATATTATTATTCAAATAACCTATTTGGAAACATGAATTTTTATTAATTAAAATTTTCCATTCTTCATCAAAATATAGAAAAAAAATTGAGGTTAAGAGAGTGCTTGATCTGTAAACTGTTGTGGATATTCCACTAGATAGTTCATCACAACAGATCTAATGAAATATTGAAATCTTTACTATGAAGGTTAATTTTCTTTAGATCTCAGATTCTTTAATTATTGGTTTTCTGCTTAAAAATTATGAAATAGATGAAATGAAAAAAATAGAGAACATAAATAAATACTCACACACCATCCACTGTTAAACACAAGATATACCATGGGAAACCCAATACGGAAGAAAACCCAGCTAGAAGGTGAGGTCGCTATGCTCTCTTTTATGAAAATGCAAGTACGAAGGAAGAGGCACTCTTGTGGAGTTTCCATTGACACTATGGCATGTATGGTTGCTATATAATCTCTCCTCCTCCTGTATTATATTCTCTCAAAGTACCACTCCTAGGTGCTCTACTCAACTTTGGAACAAATACAATGCTAAAGAATGGAATCCCTTCTCCTCCTAGCGACCTGATATTTAACATAGCCCGATATCCATCTAGGGGTAGGGTTTTGACTTCCTCAATCCTCAATTATTGATAAGTTTTGTACCTTCTAGAATCTTCTCGAAATTCCACACATGGCTAGCTCCATATGTTTGAGTAGGGGGCGGTGGGGGGCGGAGGGGGTGACGTGGCATCCACTCCTATCATGGTGGTCAACAAGATAGGTCAACTTGCAGGAGGCATAACTTTCACATACGAGCTCCAATTGAGGCATGGTTTGCACCGTTGGAAAGGTATCAGAGTGTAGAACACCATGAAAGGTGTGGGTGCAAGTTTTGGACACTAGAACCCCCCAAAATGTCATTTAATTCCTCAAAATGGATATGAAAGGTTTCAAATCCCAATTTTCCAAACTCAGACTTTTTACTAAAATGGACTTGCAATCTATTTCCTCCAATTTGTTTTCAATTTGAAAACATTGAGATAAATAAAAAATAATATAATGATCCAATCTGGATCAATTCTCCTTTCAGTGAGTGAAGCAATGTACTTCAAATCATCATCTTCACATGAATTTTCATTCATCAAAATTTATTCAATCGCAAATAAGGTGTAATGAGAAACCTATATATTTAGAAGTAGAGCTCCTTTGATTTTACAACTTCAATATTATCTTGGAAGGGTAACTTACAAACCCCCAAGGAGCCATGCTACATACATCAATCTTAACATTATATTCAATTGAATTTTAGATATACTATATGGAAAAGACAAAGGTTATAAAGGATAAAATAAGTGCACCAAAACAAATGTAGTTTCCCATTGAGTGCCGATCAATGCACATTCTAGAGAAATTAGTGATTTCCCATTGGACAATTTTGATATCAAAGTTGAGCATACCTCATAATTATTCATATTGGAACTTTGATTGAGATGAACACTTCCACAACATACTTGAAAGTTGTATTTTTTGTTGTTGTAACCAATCTATTCTGCAACTTTTATTGAGATGAATACTTTCAGGACATAATTGAAAGTTGTATTTTTTCTTGTTGCAACCAATCTATTCTGCAATTTTGATTGAGATGAATACTTCCATGACAATAATTTAAAGTTGTATTTTTTCTTGTTGCAACCAATCTATTCTACAACAATCTTGGGGGGAAGGTGGAGGACATGTCTAGTATTCTTTTCTAAGGAATTATCATATGTCACACAAGGTAACCTCAAAATGCTATACCTATCCTTAATGTTTTCATTAGCATCCAATGCAATAAATTTGATTGTGGAGTAGATTAGGATGAATATATTTTCATCAAATCTATGGTCAATAGCAAGTGTGTAGGAAGTGTGAGGACTTTTAGTATGATTTGATTACTAAAAGCATGAGAAAATTCAAAATTAACCATGAAATATACCCACAATCATATGTTAAGCAACATGGAGATGATACATACATTGGCTTAAAGCTATGTACTAGCTCAAACTGAGCTTATTTTGCATGTTTATGTTTAGATTTGGTATCATGTATAAATGTTGGAATTATTTTGTATTTTTATTTATTTTGAAATACAATAATGGATATAATTATTTTGCATATACTGTTATTTCTAAATGAGTAATTGTATACACAAACTTAATTGGCTAACCTAGTTTTGGGAGTGAGAAAAATAAGCATTACTAGTTAAATGGAATAATTAATTCTCTCTAAATCAATTATAATTCAGTATATGAAGAGGCACTTGGATGATATTTCTTGTAATTAATTCTTAAAAAAAGTCGAATTATTATATGAAACTATCTTCCCTATAAGTGTAAGGTCGTAAGGATAATTTAGATGTCAAATAATAGGTATTTAAAGGAAACATTTGACTCACACCACCTACTCTGTTATAATAAGTCCACACATTACATATAGATATGGACTTGAACTTCCCATCTAAAATTCATGAGATCTTTAAATTTTTGTTAATGCATGCATGTAATAATGGAAGCTATACACCAACATAACATAAACTATAATAGATATATTATAACCCCAAACAAAAACTCATTACTTTTGAATCCCTCGTGTGATTATCCTCAATCCTGTTAGCACCATGTTTTTTTGTAGTTAGAGTCAGAGGTTTGTCGAAAAAAGTTCAGAGTCATGTCTTAATCTTTATAAAAATCAAAACTTTCCTAAATAAGTCACAATTGGTGTGTCAATGTTTATGAGGTCAGTGACCAAATAAAGAATGGTTTGAAATGCCAAGTAAGGAGTTTGGCCACAAATTGGTAAAAGGGTGTAAGGTTCGTCATGTTTAAATTGTAAAGGTCTACTTTCCTAAGTCTCGAGTCATGTAAAAAAAGTGGAATTTAGGTACCAAGGTCGAATCAAGTGGTTAAGATAAAGGTCATGTCAAAAGATATTATGGGTCATCATTACCTAATCATGAAGTCAGAAAAGTGAACAATCATAGCACTCCATATCATTTGTACCATTGCACACTTCAAAGGAGTACCTGATGCGCGAGTTCATTGCGCAAATATTTAACCTGCCTTAAAACATCTCGTCGCCATGGATTTTTCGTCCCTTTTCATAATTTCATTCCTTATCCGTTCAAGCATAAATAATGGTCACCCTTCATGTTTCTTCATCACTTTCAAAACTTGTGCATCGTCCATAGTTTTTCTAGTAAGCTTTGAAGCCTTTTGCTACGCAAATACTTTGTGCTTCCAGTCGCTACATAAATTTGTTTTTCTGATTTTGTTGCGTATCCTCCATTGCTTAAATCATTGTTCAAGAATTTTCCTTGGAGATCGTTGCAAATTAGCTTCTGGAACGAGTTTGTTTTTCCAACAGTCAACGTTTTTTCTTCTAAGATAAATTCTTATTACCGACTCCTGCGCCAAGTTTCCCATTGCTTTTAACTATTGCGCCAAAGTTTTCCGTCGCTTTTTATTGCTGCGCCGAGTTTCTCATTGCGTCGAATTTTATGCCATTGATTTGTTTTCCACACAAAGTTTCCTTTTTCTACCTTTTCTTGCGCATTGTGCAAAGGTTACTATTGTTATTCGTTGCACAGAGAAGCTATTACAATCTATTGTTGTGCGCCTGAAATTGACATATGCCAACATCATAGAAACTTCTCAAAGTAAAAGAAAGAATGCAAGAAGTGGGAAGGTCGCGAGGTTTCAACCACAAGATTTAAAGTTAATAAATGCAGACCCAACGATCAAAGTGTCATTTGAACAAGCCGAATGCATACGTTTCTGTGAAAATATTCAAGGATATAATACACAACTAAGTAAGCAATTCACCCTTAATTTTACTGGTGTCAGTGCAGCTATTGCAGAAATCACTTTTCAAGTGATAGAAGAAACTATGTCAGCTACGACGAAGATCCATATGTAGGGAGAAAAATGGTTTAAAGGTATGCCATTAGATATTTCATGTTGTATTGATTTCATCAATCCTGAATATAGAAATCGGAAAATTGGATCCAACATTCCCAATGAGTATTTTCTAGAACCTTTTGAGAAAATTCTGAAGATAATCAGGAAGTACTTCACCTATGATGGAAGATTCGACAAGGTGCATCAATATCACATCAGGATTCAGATGAATTTCACAGGGATAAGGCCTTTAAACTTACCTTTCTTCCTATGTCGAAGCCTGGGAAAGATGACAGACATTGTCCAAGCCAAAGTTGACCAACCAGAGAACAACTTAATCCATTTTTGCTTGATTAAAATGTTGGTGGTTGAGGAGTTGGGAAATTTTAAAAGGGATTGGAATTCCTTCCTGATTTCAACAAACATTCCCAGAGACCCTAAAGGAGATATCCCCTTATCTACTAATAAATTAGCACTTCATAGTTCAAAGGTGAGAGGAGGAGATGTTGTTGAAAGAAGAAAAGGAAAAGAAATAGAAAATGCATCACTCAGTCAACCAACATCCAAGAAGAGAAGAAAACTGATATTTACTAATGAAACTAAGGAGACCCAAGCTCCTAGTAAACCACGCACCAGGCCCTCTGTCGAGAGATTTCCCATACCCACAATTCAGCCAGGGATTGTTGAATCTGCAAACCGGGGGATTGATGAAAAGCAAGTGGAAATAGGTGAGGAAGATGAAAATATTAAGGAGGTGAAGCAAAAAAAAATAAATCTCAACATGTCATAGCCCAATTCTATCAAGAGAACATGGAATTGAGGAAGTAACTAGCAGCATTTTTTTTTGAAACACCAGCATCACAGAGTCAAGCAGGTCAGAGATCTCCTACCTCACCAGCAAGAGGAGAAAATAATATAAATTGGTTGAAAAAGCAGTTAAGAGAGGCTCAAGATGTGATCATTGAGATTAGGGAGAAAAAAAGGATTTCAAAGGAAATAATCATGGAAAATTTCAAGGAATGAAAATCAGCTATTGACGACCCATGTGCTTCTCTCTGATGCCCAATCAAAATTGAAAAGAAATGCGGCTTTGTTGAGACAGGTGAGGAGTTTGAAGAGATAAAATTTGTCATTAAGAAGGACAAACAGGGCCTTACGACTGCAAGTGAGTTTGGACAAGGAATCTGTAGAAAAACTGAATGATCCTATCCTTTGTTTCCAACTTGATTCATGTGCACAACCTCATTATGAAGATCCATCGTGTGAAATCGCTGCACAAATTTCGCAGCCAACATTTGCGCAGCTGAAACCAGAATTTACCGTGCAATAGTGATAGTGTTGTCCAGGGATAAACATGATGATTCATCACAACTGTATGGTTGTGATTTGCTAAATAATTTATGATTGTAAATAAAATCTCCGATAGCTTATGATTTCCAAATCGGTTTTCCTATTTTTGGTAAATTTTGTAGAGGTTGTTGTTCTCTTTGAAAACAATCAGATCCATAACTCTAGGAGATAGTAGTTTGATTCCTAGGAGCTAAGCGTAGCTTTATTTTCTATATATAGGGACTATTTTGATGTAAAAATGGGGGGCATGGGGGAAAAAGTATAGACATTTTGATCCTCTATGTAATTTCCTGAATCTAAAGAAAAACAAATGCAGAAGTCTTGAGTTTTTTAAGAAAAAAATTCTAATGGTGGTGATCTGAAGCTTGTACCTTTCTTTTTTTGTATTACCCATGTATTTATTTTTTGTCTGCAATTTCTTCTCTTTAAATTGGTAAATTGAAAGTCCAGAATTCATCTAATGATGCTCTAGACTTAACTAATTTAAATTTTGTCTTTCTTTTTCAGCTAAGATCATAAATCATCCATTGTGGTGCTCTGATTCTGTTGTATGTTTCCTTTCTTATTTCACCCTATTATCGCTTAGTTTGTAGTTTAGGTCGAGTAGCTGAAAGGTAAGGATCAAACTGGCGTAACCGGAGCTTCCCCACCCACAGTCACCTCGATGGGGGGGTCTTTCTATTTAGGGTGGCTAAACCCAAGGGAGATGTCCCTGGCAATCTGGGGCTTTGAAAGGCAAAGGTTTAAAGGACAAGGCAAGTTTTTCCTTTCACAGATTACCGCCAAGAAGATAGTCAAGAATGAAGAAATACCACGGAAGAGGCACCGGTTTGCGAGACAAGGCAACAATAAAACTAATGCATGCAAATAGTGGTTAATGCTTCAATTGTCAATGAATATCAATATTTAATATACATGAGCATAAATAATAGTAATTATTGACGAAGTCAATTATTGCAATTATGACAATGGCTTATAATGTTACTTGCCAACAAATACTTGAACGATATAGCATCCAATGGAGATAAACAACCCTTTGACTAACTTAATGCATTAAATATCATTAAATTCTCATATATATACAATTGTTGCGTCAAGATTACTAGTGGTGATGTCAACTTTTCTTCTAGGGTTAGTTTGGTAGACAAAGAGGTGAACATTTTTGCAAATAGGCCAATGAAATTTATCTACACATCAATGTCTATCATTAGATGACTTAGCCACAACGTTTTCTATCAACCAAGAGTTTAAACAAGGCATGCCATCATCATTGATCTAGGGTTAGTAGATGTTAGGGTTAGTTAGGGTTTCAAATTTAAGGGTTTTGAAAAAGTTTTTTTGGAGCAATAAGCTCAACGTTGGAGAGATAGAATAGTGCCTTAGGGTATTATGGAGTCAGAAATAAGGGCAAGGTCTTGGGAAGGTCTAAATTTAAAGACAAGAGAGTTAGGCTCTATGGTGCTGCAATGGCAGGGCCATAGAGTCAAAACCCTAAGGGGAGGAGGCTCATTTTGGTGTTTCTTAAGCAAGGCCTCATGCTCCTCCCTCTTTCCATAAAAACCCTTGGAAAAACGGCTAGCTTCAAAACATAAATCTAAGGGTGAAAACTGTTGCAAGAGCAAGGCCCTTCAAACCCTAAAAGTCAAAACCCTAGGTGTAGAATTAACTAGGCCTAGGACGTCTTCTTTCTTCAACTTATGTTCAAAAGCTAACTCAGAAAAAGGGGAATTAGTGTAGAAACGACTAGGCTATATCCTCCTTAATCAATGGCTAAAACAAGTTCTCAATCATGGTGACATATAGCAAGGACCTACTTGTGTGCTTGCTACCTAGGGTTTCAATGATTAAGCAAATAATAACAATGTAACAATAAATGCAAGAGATTAACCTACAACCATTCATTTAAGAAGTTTTGCATGAGAAATACACTTACAAATCATGAAGAGCTTATCAAACCCTAGTTGTAAACCTTCCAATGATAGAAAACATCATAAAAATGCCAAGAATGATCCTCCACAAGAGTTGCGCCTCACTTCCAAGAGCAAAAATACCAAGACAAAAGGCTAAGGATGATCTCTCACAAGAGAGTGAGTTGTGTTATGTTTAAAATGAGAGGCAACACCCTCTATTTATATCATCCAACTGACATTTAATTTTAAAAATAGGTCATTAAAACAACCGACAGGGCTGACTTTTAATTTTACACTGTTTTAACATTAATCTGCTAAAATATGTCATAATATGAGCTGAAAGGGGGACGTCAATCCCTTCTGAGTGAGACGTTGGCCCTTTTTGGGCAAGCTCAACATCCAGGAAGCCAAACGCTGGCCCTTCTAGGGCTCCTCCAAGCTTCCACACATGCCAAATGATCCCAACACCCCGCCACATGCTCCAAACAACGTCCAACTGCCTCAGGTGACGTCTTGTCCATGAAAAGCAATTGTCCCATCCGTAGTGGGTGATCCCTCCTAGGTCGGGCTCTGCCACAGTGTCCTGGTGGAACGCCCTTCTGTCTTCTTGTGCAAGGGCTCATCACAACGCTGTCCTATCTCTGCCATCCAAGAAACCATCTGATGGGCTCTTCAGCCCCATGGAGGTCCGAACTAATCATATCCCCATGTGTACCGGTCCTCTCGCACCTGTCCGCCGGACATGGTCCTGCACATCAAAAACTACGCCCTCCATGGGCTCATCAGTCCTCGGGATCATAGCAATGTCAATCATATTTCATCATTAAATTTGTCAAATACATGCATGAAGTCCCTAGCATATCATCTAAGAGCTCAAAGACATTACACGGATCTACTATACAAAGTTGAAGAAAACCAACAGAATAACCTATTGGGCTGATACCCACAAGAGAAGGAAAGTTTCCTCAGAGGATCATTTAAGCCATGTGTTATGAGGTGATATGGTCTATGGATGTCCAGTCACAGTAAGACCAAGGGAAGGTGTTGTATGTGGGTGCCTTTGTAGGAGGTGAGTTGTACCCGTCATGGATGCATTTTTTCCAAGCCCCTTTATTGCCTTTATTTTTCATTTATTCTTTTCTTTCTTTTTTACTTCAAGGTATGACCAGAGGACACTGCCTTGGCATGGTGACCAGAGCTGACAATGTTACCCACTGGTATCTTCATAGAAATGATAAGGCTGGCTCGTGATGAGACCCCCTTTCCCTTGGCCATGCAACCAAAGGTCACTGCCCTGGCGTGGTGACCAGATAATGGCAATGTCATACTGCTGGATACCTATGCACATAATGGGCCGGCTCGTGATGAGACCTCCCATCCTCTTGGTTAGGTCTTGTTTTGTTATTTTTCTTAGGGTTCCTTCAGTTTCTTATCGAGAGGCCTTTTATTTCCTTCTCGAGGATCCCTGGGCAAAGCATCTCTAGGTTTCATTTCCTATGGCTTTAATCTTTTACCAACTGCTTTTACCCCCTGGGCCTTTAGCCCCTTCTTCCCACAAGACAAAGTGTAACCCCAAAGGTCATCCTAATGGTCGGACTAGGGGAATGGGATGGATGAATGGGAGATGAGATGTAAA
Organism: Picea engelmannii; assembly: GCA_009831015.1. Taxonomy (NCBI): domain Eukaryota; kingdom Viridiplantae; phylum Streptophyta; class Pinopsida; order Pinales; family Pinaceae; genus Picea; species Picea engelmannii. The sequence continues at coordinate 30,644 of ML843492.1, forward strand.
ATGATATAATGGTGGGAGCGAACGATGGCTCTGCAAATCCCCTTTGGTGGCTAACCAAAACCCATGAATACGAGCTTGCTAAGTCACCCTGACAATGGTCAAGTGGATTAGTGTAAAATCCAAGCAGTCATCAGAAATGAAAGGAACCTAATGCATATATAAGAAGGTTATAATGATCAAACATGACACATACCATGATACCTTGGACCAATTACCTCATGGAGCAAGAGTCCTCTCTGATGCAAGTCCAAGCCAATGGT
>ML843493.1:30534-44772 GCA_009831015.1 Picea engelmannii
GACGTCACCCTTGGTTATTTCATCTTGACGCAGCAACTTTCATTTATTAGGCAATTGGATGGTGTTTAAAGCATTTATTGAATGAGGGATTGATTGGATACATTGATTGCTACATCATCTTGATATTTATTGGTGAAGTGATATCATTTCATTGCTATTTTAACAAACATTGACTTTGTCAATATTTATTGTTATAATTGCTTATATATTGATATCAGATAGTCTTATGAAGTACTAACCCATTGAATCATAGCTCGCATATATATTGGTTTGTTGTTGCTTTGTTCCGGGCAGGCGTTTTTCTTTGGGCCTACACTTCATTATTGGTTGTTTAGCCGAGACTATCTGTTTTGGTGGTGACCTGTGAAGGGGGAACCTTACTTTGACTTTTAAACTTTTGCCTCTTCAAAACTCCAGGTTACCGGGGACGTCACCCCTGGGCCTAACCTCCCTAAAGAGAAAGAAACTCCCCATCGTGGTGACATTGGGTGGGATAGGTTCCTGTTACGCCAGTTTGGCTTTCTACTTCATAGCTATTTGACCTAGCTACAAACTGTGCGATAACAGGGACATCATTATATTACAAAGTGTTATGATGACCAGAGTAGCTAGATGGAGGTTATAGCGAGTACAGGGACTATTGAGGGGTATTTTGGGGTTCGGCTTGCATCGCTCATCTTATTTCATCATTATGATCCATTCCGCACAGCTTGGCTTTGGTTTCGTTGCATTACGACGATTTCCATGATTTTGAGTTATTTTGGGCTATAGGTTAATTAAATTCACTAAGGAGGTCATATAGGGCATAACACTTGGAGGAACCTCTTAGTGTAATATCTCATTGGAATCGAGAGGAACAACACTACAGGATAAGATGATGAGAAGTGACTTTCAGTGGCCAGGGAAGCCACAAGGAGAGATAAGGTACTTTTCAAAGGTAAAATGGTTAATTAATTAATTAAAGTGATTTAATTAATTACTTAATAATTAATAAAGTAAAAGTCACTTTGGAGAGACAAGGTGAGCAGGAAGGATGAAAGAGAGACAAGGGCCTCTATTCTCTCATTCATGTTGTTTATCATTTGATATCTGGCTTCTTGCTAGTGAGCCCATTCACTTGGGGGTTTTGAGGGTTTTGGCTTAAGAAACCCTAGGAATTAGCTTGGTGGTGAAACATCCCACCCAACCTGGTCCAAGCTTAGTCACAGAGGTGAAAGATTCCTCCCTCAAAATTCTACATCATATCTACTCAGCTTCAAAGGGGTTTTACATCAACCACAGGTTCAAAGAGAGCTAGGGCACAACTTCAGGAGGGTTTTCAGCAAGAGGGTGCACCATCTTGAGAAGAGGGGTTCGTTCCATGCATAGGAGGATTTGGAGCAAACAGACTTCTGGGTATTCTTTGTAGGGCCTAGGGTGCCCTTTCTATCCTTTCCCGGAGGAGGTTTCTCTACCATATTATTTATAGGAGCTCAGCACAAGTTCAGAGAGAGGAGGGCGCACCACAGATTGAGGATCTAGTCATTTGGTTTGTCAGATCTTCACCATTCATCCCGAGACTTTACCAAAGGGTTTCCAGTGGCCTGATCTACAGTCTGGGATCTTTTCTAGAGGGTTTGGAGGCCATATTCATAGAGGCCGAATTCTTGGTCTTCTACAACCAAGAGGACGCACTGCAGATTGATGATTCAGCCATCTGGAGGGTCATATCTCCATCATTCGGTCTGAGATTTTACCAAGGAGTTTCTTTTGGCCCAATCTACAGTTTGGCACCTTTCTTAGGGGATTCGGTAGCTTATTTCTTGGAGGCCGAATTCTTGGTTTGATTCAGCCAGTGAGGGGCGCATTGTACTAGGGAGATCTTCATATTTCAGCTGGGTTGTGAGTGGTTCATTTGGGTTTTTGGTCTATAGCGTGGAGAGGCTTTTGGAAACCTGGATCTTCTTCTATATTGTATTTATGTGGCCAAATACTCTACTATCTTATATGTATTCCAGATCTGCCGATTTTGTATGAGGGCAACCATTATTATGAATAATATTAGATCTGAGGTAATTTTGGGTTATCTCTTGTATTGTTGATCTTGCATCTGTTGAGGTATGTTCCATTGCTACATCTATTTGATTATTGCTACAAATACACATAACAACCATCAGTATAAAAGCTAGTGCAATCTAAAAGACCAAATCAGCAAAGTGTTTGACGAAATGCCACAACCAGAAAACAGTTAAAAACACATGAAAAACACAATGTTCTTGGCACCTTGGCTTGGGAACATTACATTTAACCTTACTCAGACACCCTTGAAGCAGTTGGGCACCTTCTTGCCTTGAGAAAATTTGTTGAAAACTTGTAAGCCATTGATCCTGAACCATAAAGGATCAATGTGCATTCTCACAAAAAAAAGAGTTGTAATCATTTCAATAAAGCAGCATAGGCTACACATTGCCTTGCCTTGTCCCTGTAGGGGGACCGGTGTCGGTGTCTTTTCTCTTGATGTGATTACTTTCAGATTTTTTCTTAAGTTTTCCTAACTCCTAAAACAGATAAAAAGAACTCACATCACCTAACTTACTGATAAAATAAACCACAATCTAGAGTAGTTGTTTTTTTTTTAAGTTCTAGCTTAGATCCACCTTGCATGTATCATCCATCTAGAACACTAATTGCTAGAATAGTTTCCTTTTTGTTATATATTGGAAATAAACCAGTTGGCTATAAACCCTAGTATTCTCTTCCCATTGCGACTATGCAAAGTGGCCATTGGGGATCAGAAAGGGAGTAGTTGACACATGCTAGTTTTAATTAGGAAAATCTATCTTATTGTGCTAATGTCTAAGACCTCTACCCTGGGTGGAGTGTGTTAAGTCAGGGGGAAACATTGAGATCGAGGTTCTCTCCCTGCTAAACCTACAGCACGCCCGATCGGCAAGTCTATAAGGACCCAAGATTAGTAGGTAAGATAGGCCACATAAACACTTTTGCACACAAAAAGTGGGGACCCCGACTTTAATCCCCACTTCACTTTTATCCCAAACTAATATATTGTTCTTCCACAAATAATAAAATACTCAAAATAAAATAAACGCGACATATTCAAAACATCACATTTACTTTTCCTACATTGGTCTTTACTTTCATCTATCTGATTGGATTATTTTACTTCAAAGCATTTATTATTCAAATCATCTATATTTGGAGTATGTTATAAATGTGAACGACTCTTTGCATGTATTGACAGGGTGTATCCTTTAATTTGTTAATGTTTAAGCCATTATTATAGTTGTTTGCATTTCATTAGATAACAATAGCATAATCCAAGATCACTGAGAAATACACAATCACAAGAGACACAGCATTTATCCTGGGAAACCCTCTAGGGGAAGAAAACCCAGCAAAACTTCCTTAATATAGATAGCCAATACAATGCCAAGAGATCTCTTAAACTAATACAGAAAGTCCTCTCCCAGATATGCGCCACTCTCTCTCTCCTTCTTCTCCTAGCAGCAGATCCGAAACTTGTCTCTCAATGAGCAAGTGAGTTGTCTGTCTAAGTGAGGTGCTAGCCTCCTTATTTATATTAGACCGGCACGTGTGAAGTGTCTCTTCACTGGCAGGGCCGACTTCTCCCACTGGGTGGTTATAACCACCTTAATTACATTATGGGGCCTCTTTCATATCTACTGGGGCCGACTTCTTATTCTGCCTATTATAATTAACATTTGACCAATCTGCAAAAGGGGATTTTGTCCTATTACAATAGCCGACAAGATCAATCCACAATGGGGATTGATCCAGTGAATAATATATCAAATAATAATAAGAATACTCTTTGCAATTACATTATTTCAACATAATTATATTTGAGTCATATGTTGTTGTTATAAATCTTGTTTCATCATATTAACTCCTAGAAGTTGCTTTTATCATTCTTAGATTAAAAGCTTTAGATTATTTTCTTAGGGACTACCACCCTTGACTTCGCTAGGAGTTGGCCTAGATGGAGAAGTTGAGAGTAGAGGTGACAGTATCTCAACTTGAAACTTGCCCCCAAGGTTGCACCCAGTGGATTAAGATTTCTCCACGCTAACCCGAGGTGCAAATTAGGCGGCAACATTTTGGCGTCATTGTCGGGGACAAATCTTTTATACCTGGAACACGACTATTGATTTGTTTTCCTTCTTTTTATGCCTTGTTTGATGCATCCTAGTGAATTTTAGAAATTGACTAGATGCATCTGGCGACTCCACTGTCATTTAATTCTACAAGGCATTTTACGACAAAGAATTCAAATGTTCTGCTTAATCTCATTCCTAAGCCTGAAAAGGCTTACCGAAAGAGATTGGCCAAGCTTAATTCTCGTCGGATCCTTGATAATCTTGGATCTAAATCTCTTTCTGATATTCACTCTTTATTTTTTGAAGTAGAAGTAGATATAATGGATAACTTATTTTCCCCAATAGACTTTTTTCAGATGAATGGATATCCTCATGACATACCTGAGAAAGCAATTGAAAAACTGCCAACTTTTCAAGGTAATAATGCAGTAACTACTAAAAAACACATAAAAGCCTTTCAAATGTGTATCAGGAAATGGTGCATGGGAAATGCACACAACCACACTTATGTTAAGATGAGGCTTTTTGCCTTGTCATTGGAAGAGGATGTTTTTGATTGGTTCGTTGGGCAAGATGATAACAAGTTCAGCACACTTAATGATCTAGTTAATGCTTTTCTTGAAAGGTGGGGTGATAACTGAAGATTTTCCAGGTCCTATCAGTTTGCCAACTGGGTCTGTCTTTCACCACAGATTGGCTCTAAGTTTCAACTGCTATGAAAAGGTTTTGTTGTTGTTTTAGGACAGCCAACAGTTCAGGAACTTCTTGTTGATTTGTTACGGTTGTACTTACAATTTTAGGTGCTCTAGCATGTGGTTTTAGTAACCAGAAGTTAGCACATGCATAATAAAATAAATACAACACACCTAGAGATCTTTACAACTGAAAATAAATCTAAAAGACTAACACACATCTTTTTGTACACAGGTATTTTTGGTCAACATGACCCTAGATAAAAACCCCCCGGGGAAAACTAGTTTGGGATATATGTCTATATATGAGGAAAATAGATGGTGGAATACAGCAAGTACAAAATATAGATGAACCTGATACAATAGCAACTTGAAACAAGCTGGAATACAAGTCCAAAAGAACCAGATGCGCCCTAGAAAGGTGTGCCCCCCATAAATGCTCTCAAAACCACCATAATTGCTCCAGATGCAAACTGTGAGCTCAGAATGGAAAACCCCTCCACAGGAATGAAGCTTTGTTGTGTGGCCTCCATCTGCAACTAATCCCACTACAATCTGACGGGTGAAAGACCTCCCCACTACTGATGCGCCCTCCTCACCCTCCACAGTAATGAATTCTCCTCGGTAAATAAACCAAGCTCTGTGCTAGATGCCTCCCTCCATGAAAGCATGCATCCAAGCTATCCTCACCTCATGCAACAAACCTCATGCCAAAGATCCCTCTCAATCTCTCCAAGTGAGCAAATGAAGTTATGAGCTCTCCTTTGCCCTTTGCGCCCCTCTTGAACCTCCATAAGGATACCTAAGAAACCGATGGCTGAGATCATCCCATCTCCCATCTAATCAAAGGTTGAGATCTTTAAAAAAGAATCTCACTCAATAACCCACTTTGGGTTAAGTTCCCTAAGTTCACTTTATGTCTCTAATTCACCCACAAAGTGAATTAATAGTCATTTTAGGCATAAATGACTAAATTTCAGTTTTGACTTAAAACTCCTAAGTCAAAGTGAAATTAGACACAAAGTACATAGTACATCCCACATGTGTCTAGGAGAGCAGAAACACATGGGGAACACCTCCCAAGGTACATAATCTCAACACTCCTTCTTACCGAGGAAGGTGTTCCTCACCAAGCCCATCTTGTCTCTGAAGTACACATGTTTGCCCATTGGCAGGGCCTTGGTGAGTATATTTGCAACTTGGTCATCAGTCGATATATACTGCAGTTGAACTGCACCTCTCTAAACCCAATCACGGATGAAGTGGTACCTGATCTTAATGTGCTTCGACCGGTCATGAAACACTGGATCCTCAGAGAGTTTTATGCAACTCTGATTATCACAGTGTATGACGATCGGTGGCATCTCCTGACCAAACAATCCAACCAGCATCTTACGAAGCCAAATGGCCTCGCAACTGGCCTGACTGGTCGCCATGTACTCTGCCTCGACCGAACTCAAAGCAACTGACTTCTGCTTCCAGTTGAACCAGGAAACAAGTCCAGACCCCAAACCAAAGCAGCACCCTAAGGTGCTTTTCCTGTCAGTAGCACATCCTGCCCAGTCTGAATCTGTGTAGCCAAACCAAATTGACTCCATCTCCCCTGATATATTATAGGCCATAATCAATTATCCCAACAATGTACCTCAAAACGTGTTTTGCCCCAATCATGTGAACACTCCTCGGCTCTACCATATGTTGGTTGAGAGTGTTCACGGCAAAACAAAGATGTGGTCTGGTGTTAACTAGATACATGAGTGAACCGATCAACTGCCTCTAAACTGTGGCATCTACCAACTGGCTATCTGAATCACTAAGCTTCTCCCAGTTGGTAATCATAGGTGTAGACATAGGTCTGCAGTCCTCCATCTGAAATCTGCTCAAAATATATGTTGCATACTTCCCCTGCCCGAGAAATATGTGACCCTCCTCCTGCCATACCTCCATACCTAGAAAGTAGTGCATCAACCCAATATCACTCATCTCAAACTCTGATGCAAGTCCCAGCTTGCACTCAGCTATGAGATCCTCAGCTCCAGTGATGAACAAATCATCCACATATAAAATGAGAATGAGCGTGTCCTCACCTCTAATGATGTAGTAGAGGTTAAGATAAGCATCACTCTTCTCGAAGCCCATCTGAAGCAAGTGTCTATGCGTGAATACCAAGCTCGAGGAGCTTGCTTCAGACCATAAAGTGTCTTTCTCAAAAGACACACGTGAGTCTCCCTATCACTCACCTCAAACCCCTGTGGCTACTCTATGTACACCTCCTCATCAATAAAGCCATTCAAAAATGTGGTCTTCACATCCATCTGGTGAATGCTCCAACCCATCTATGTTGCCATGGCAATGATACTCCTGATGGAGGTGTATCTCGCAACTGGTGTGAATGTCTCCTCATAATCGACTCCCTCAATCTGAGAGAAGCCTCGCGCCACAAAATGGGCCTTGTGTTTCTCAATGCTACTATCTGCAACAAACTTGGTCTTGTACAACCACCTGGAAGTCACAACTGACTTCCCCACTGGCCTCGGAACCACCTCCCAAACAACATTGTGCACAATGGAGTCATACTCCTCTACCATGGCCTCTCTCCAGACCTGCTGGTCCACTGCCTGCGCAAATGTTTGTGGCTCAGTATCCCTATACTCGTCACTAGTGCCAAATATGCTCCCAATCTGACTAGAGGTCTGCTCTCTTTGACCTGGCTCTTGGGCTCCCCTACATTCTCTCTAGCCTCCTTCAGGGTCTCCTGAAACCATCTAGGTCTCCTCTTCCCTGAAGTGGTCAACGGAGAAGTAAGGTCGCTCTGCCCAAGAGTGACTGCCTCAAGACTCGTCTCAACACTCTAAGAACCTGAAGTTTGTGCCCCCTCTGACTAAACATGCTCTAACTATGACCCCGAAGCTGTGCATGGTGACCCTGTCACCCCTGATACTAGTGTACCTGAAACCTGAGGCTGTGCTCCCTCTGAGACATCAAGCGTTGCCTTTGCATCATCCTCAAATCTGACTCTCGACTCAAGAGATCTCTGAAAAGCCGTATCCTCCTCAAATCTGACATCTCTACTCACCACCACTCTCCTAAGTGGCGGAATGTAGATGCAATAGGCTTTGGACACCTCTGAGTATCCAACTAGAATCCCCTGTTGGGATGTGGGGTCTAGCTTTGTCCTCCTCTTCGAGGGGACATGAGAAAAGGCCAAGCACCCAAAGATCCCGATGTGCCCGACATCGGGCCTCCTACCAGTGAAAGCCTCCTCAGGAGTCATCTTCCCCAATATCCTATGGGGGCTCCTGTTCTGCAAGTAAACTGCAGTAGCACATGCCTCTGCCCATAAGTACAAAGGCAAACTTTGATCGTGCAACATGGATCTCGCTGCACTAGTGATAGCCCGGTTCTTCCTCTCGGCAACCCCGTTCTGTTGGGGGTTGTATGGTACGGTCATCTACCTTCTAATGCCATGTTGGGCAGAGAAGTCTATGAACTGTCTGAAGGAATACTCACCTCTGTTATCCGGCCGCAAGACTTTGATCCTCTTTCTCGATTGGTTCTCCACAAGAGCTCTGAACTCTTGGAACCGTGTGAAGACCTCACTCTTGGCCTTCAGGAAATAGATCCAAGTCTTCCTTGAGTAGTCATCAATAAATGTGAGATAGTACTCACAACCACTCAAGGAATTCCGAGTCATGGGTCCACACATGTTCGTGTGTACTAAATCCAGTATCCCAACTGACCTGGTGTCATTGTTGGGGAACGATGCCTTGGTAAACTTACCAAGCGCACACCCTCTGCAAACATCCTACGATGCCATAACTCACTTATATGTCTGCTACTGTCGTTGCTCGCTACCAATGCATGAAGTGCTGAAAAAGCGATCTGAACAGTTTCCCATCCCTCACTCCAATCACTTGTCCTGAGGCAAGTGAAGACCCCCGAGGATGAATGAGTACCGCAGTGCCTCTGAAAGTCACCTCAAGACCTCTATCTTAGAGGGTGGAAACTAAAATCAAATTCTTCTTCAGCCCAGGGACATAGAGAACGTCCCCGAACGATATAGGTGGCATGTTATCTCTCTGAAAGGTAACTGTGCCAATCCCAGCAACTCTGACCAATGTGTCATCTCCAAGAGCAATCTCTATCTTGACCTCGGTGTCTCTGAGATCAGTCAAGTGCTCTCGAACTCCAGTCATATGGCTCGAAGCCCCACTGTCAATATACCAGACATTGGGTGTCGTCTCAACTGAAGTGCAGCATGTGAGGAAAGCACACTCTCTCTGAAACTGTGTCTGAAACTTTGCCTCCTCTGTTGTCGCTGTGGTACCACCCTTCTTCTTCTTCCTGTCAAGGCACTGTTCAGCATAGTGCCCGAACTTCTTACAAACAAAGCACTTCACTTTGCTCATATCTCTCCTCTAACCACTGTTGCTCTCTCCTCCACTCCCCTGTGGTGGGGCCCCAAACTTGGGACCCTGCCGACCCCCACGGTCGGCCTTCTTCTTGCCCTTTGTGCAAAGAGCAAGATCCTCATCACCCTGACTAGATTGTTGTTGCTGCTGCTGTCGCTGTCCAGAAGCCTCGACTACAAGCTTAATCTCCTCCTGGACGAAGTCATCCCACATCCTCTCCCATGTAGGCATGACCTCCTTGGCAACAATGCCATGGACAAATAGACCCCACGGTTTGGTGAAGTTATTCATAGCTTGCCTCACCAAAGAGTTAGGGTCCACCACCTCTCCGACGGCTCCAAGCTCGTCTCTGATCTGATTGTAGCGACCAAGGAATTAAGTTACCAACTCATCCTTGAGCATGTGAATGCCCCTGAGTCGGTCATGAAGAACCATCTTCTGGTTCTCATTGGATCTCTCATACAACTTACATAGAGATGACCACATCTCGTATGCATAAGTCTTCCCCGTCAAATGGGGTGTGATATGATCACAAACTGCATCACAAATGGTCCTCTTTGCCTTGGTGTTCCTCTTCCTAAACTCTGCCAATAAGATGGGAGCAGTGACAAGAAGAACTGGAACAGGCACCTCGACTATGTCCCATAGCTCGAGGTCCTCTAAGACAAAGACCATCCTCGCCTTCCAAGGCGACCAATTGCTAGCCCCAGCTAGCCTGTCCTCAACACGCATCTGAGATGCTGACATGTCTGCCAAACTGCACTCCCAACTGATGCTCAAACTACCAAGGAAACGTTGCCTCACTCCTGTCAACACAGGTGTGAAAAGAGACAAGCATCCTACGACCTCAATCCTAGCAAAATAGGTGTGAAAAGAGGTTGAGTCAAATCAGCCTCACTCCTACTCCGTAGGTGTGAAAAGAGACTGACGACAAAGTGTCACAACTGCCCACTGTCCTCTACAAAAATCTGCCCACTAACAACCACTGAAGAAGTCAATGGCTGTCCACAAAAATCTGCTAAGAAGATGTATATGACAGCCAACACATGTTGCCCAAACTGCTCAAAATTCAGCCACCTCAGCTCAGATACCATGAAGATTTTCCAGGTCCTATCAGTTTGCCAACTGGGTATGTCTTTGACCACAGATTGGCTCTAAGTTTCAACTGTTATGAAAAGGTTTTGCTGTTGTTTTGGGACAGCCAACAGTTCAGGAACTTCTTGTTGATTTGTTACAGTTGTACTTGCAATTTTAGGTGCTCTAGCATGTAGTTTTAGTAACCAGAAGTTAGCACATGCATACTAAAATAAATACAACACACCTAGAGATCTTTACAACTGAAAATAAGCAGATCTAAAAGACTACCACACATCATTTTGTACACAGGTATTTTTGGTCAACATGACCCTCGATAAAACCCGCTCGGGGAAAACCAGTTTGGGATATATGTCTATATATGAGGAAAATAGATGGTGGAATACAACAAGTACAAAATATAGATGAACCTGATACAATAGCAGCTTGATCCAAATTGGAATACAAGTCCAAAAGAACCAGTTGTGCCCCCCATAAATGCTCTCAAAACCACCATAACTGCTCAAGATGCAAATTGTGAGCTCTGAATGGAAAACCCCTCCACAAAAATGAAGCTCTGTTGTGTGGCCTCCCTCTGCAACTGATCCCACTACAATCTGACGAGTGAAAGACCTCCCCACTACTGATGGACCCTCCTCAACAAGTGCACCCTCCATAGTAATGAATGCTCCTCAGTAAATAAACCAAGCTCTGTGCTAGATGCCTCCCTCCATGAAAGCATGCGTCCAAGCTATCCTCACCTCATGCAACAAACCTCATGCCAAAGCTCCCTCTCAATCTCTCCAAGTGAGCAAATGAAGTTATGAGCTCTCCTTTGCCCTTTGCGCCCCTCTTGAACCTCCATAAGGATACCTAAGAAACCGATGGCTGAGATCATTCCATCTCCCATCTAATCAAAGGTTGAGATCTCTCAAAAAGAATCTCACTCAATAACCCACTTTGGGTTAAGTTCCCTAAGTTCACTTTATGTCTCTAATTCACCCACAAAGTGAATTAATAGTCATTTTAGGCATAAATGACTAAATTTCAGTTTTGACTTAAAACTCCTAAGTCAAAGTGAAATTAGACACAAAGTACATAGTACATCCCACATGTGTCTAGGAGAGTAGAAACACATGGGGAACACCTCCCAAGGTACATAATCTCAACAATAAGAAAGAGCACCGGCATTTGTTGGCAGAGCTTCATACAATTAAGAAAAAGGAGAATGAAACCATGGAGTTTAACAAGAAATGTGATGATTTGGTCAACGATCTTCATACAGACATTAAACCTCCTGCTGCTTCAATTCTCATCTATTATATTGAAGCCTTTGGCGGTGAGTTGACATACCAACTCAGAGATAAAGATCGAACAAATCTGAAGCTTGCACAAGAGGCTACAATTAAGATTGATAGAAACATGCAAGCTTCAAGAAAGTCAAATCTGCCTGGGTTTACTCGAGGAAGTTCATCTACATCTAAACGGGCAGAGTTAAAGGATAAAACTATTTCAACAGAAAAAGATTCTTCAATAGACCCTTTAAAAGAGTTAACTGAGGTAATAAAAACAATGGAGGCAAATCATGCATCCCAGTTAAACGCCATGCAAAACAGATTAATTGCTATGGAAAGATCACAATCTAACTATTTCTCCCCTAGGGAAAATGGAATACAAGAATGGTAGAAAAGGGGACCTCCACATGATCACAGACCTCCTAATCAGTTGGAAGCAACAAAAATGGTAAATCATGAGGCTCCCCCCTACTGTAGAGCTTGTGAAGATTTCCATGAGGAATCAACTTGCCCGGTTTTTTGTCAAATCAATGAGCAAGGACTTCCAGAGACGAACAATTATGCTAGCCATTCAAGACGTTCAAACTATATAAACAATGTGAACAAACCTCACCCTATTTCAAAAGAGAAATGGAAACAATTTAAGGAAACTGACAATGTTACCAAGCTATATGGCGAGAAACCTACTCCTGAACAAATCTTGGAAATGGCTAAGTTTAAAGGAGTAACTTATCAGAGGAAAGGGAATGATCATGCACTTAAGAGTTATAAGAATCTTCCCAAGACAAATACTCCTCCAACTACAGATTTAGATGTTGACCTGGGTAGTTGGAGAATGCATGCAAAAGTCTTAGTTCCTGTGTCAAAACTTATAAAAATCCCCTCACAGAAGGATAGACTGCTAAAAGCTATTGAGGTTCCTACCAGAAGGAACTTGAAGAAGTTCAAGAAGAAGATTATAAATAATCCCAGGGAGTATAATGAGGATGTACCAAACATATTGCATAGTATGGATTGGACTAGGGAAGATCATCCTCCTTTCTTTGTTTCCTTGATGGTAAATAATATCTTGTTACACAATTGTATGTTTGACTCCCCGGCTTCTTCTAACATCATCACCAAGAAGGTTATGCAGCAATTGAACTTAAATGTAACTCGACCCTATCATAATGTTTGTGCCATGGAATCAAGGGAGATTGATACTGTTGGCATCATTTTAAATATGCATGTCAGATTAGCATCCCATCAGGACATCACAGTTGTTATGGATGTATTAGTCATTGATGTGCCAGATGCATGGGGAATGCTTTTGTCTAGGAAGTGGGCTGCTACACTGGGAGGTCACATTCAAATGGGTTTGACTTATGCTACCATCCCTGTTCTCCCCACTTTTTAGGGATAACTAGGAGATCATGTCTCGAGGCCCACAGGTCCTAGACATGGAGTACCGAGAGCAGGATTGACCTAGGCATGGCCCTAGAGGGCCCACCTTTTCTTCTTCCATTGTCTTTGTCTTGTCAGCAGCAGCAGCATCCATCACCATCGGCTTGGTCCCGTATCAGAAGAGGTTCTTGCTCCATGAGGTAATTGGTCCAGGTATCATGGTATGTGTCACTTTTGATCATTGAAACCTTTGAATATATGCATATGATTCCTTTTTATCTCTAACAACTGCTTGGATCTTACATTTGCCCACTTGACCATGTTTGGGGGGATTGACAGGGTGCCCTAGCAAGCCTGTGTCTGTAAGTAAATGGTTTGCCACTGGGGGATCTCTGAAAAGCCATTGTCCGCTCCCATCATACTACCACTTTTACATCTTGTTTCCCGCTCATCTATTCCTTTCCCCTTGTCCGGGCATTGGGTTGACCTTTTTTCAGGACTGCACCTTACCTCGTGGGAAGAAGGGGCTAAAGGCCCAGAGGGTAAAAGCAAGTTGGTAAAAGATAAAAGCCTAAGAATAAACCTCGAGATGCTTCGCCCAGGGATCCCCGAGAAAGCAATAAAAATCTTCTCAGCAAGAAACAAGAGGGACCTGAAAAAATAGTAAAACAAGACCTAATCAGAGGATAGGGGGTCTCATTACGAGCCAGCCTATTAGGTTCATGGGTATCTAGCAGTATGACATTGCCACCAGGTGGTTACCACGCCAGGGCAGTGACTCTTGGTTGCATGGCCAAGGGAAAGGGGGTCTCATCACGAGCCAGCCTTCTCATTTCTGCGAAAGTACTTGTGGGTAACGCTGTCAGCTCTGGTCACCACGCCAAGGCAGTGTCCCCTAATTAGCTCTTGAACAAAAAAAGGCAAATAAAAGAATAAAAAGAATACAAAGAATAAAGGCAAGAATGGGCTTGGAAAAAATGCATCTATGACAGGGACAGCTCGCCTTCTACAAAGGCACCCACAGGTAACACGTTGCATCCTTGGCCCTTACTGCACCCACATGCTTGGACATCCCCTGACCACATCATCCACTTACATGGCTTGGATGAGGTCTCTCTGGAAACTTTCCTTTTTCTGTGGACACTAGCCCAATAGGAAGCCTTGTCCTTTTCCCCAGACTTGTATTGCAGGCTTGTGTAACATCTTTGAGCTATTGATTGATGTATTAGGGATTTTATGCATGTGTTTAATAATATTAATGATG
>ML843494.1:0-12950 GCA_009831015.1 Picea engelmannii
GGACACATTGTTTCACCTGAAGGTATTAAAATAGACCCTGAAAGGGTAAAATTTATTCAACAGATAGACATTCCGAGAAACAAGAATTCTATTCAGTCCTTCATTGGTAAAATTAATTTTTTAAGGAGGTTTATACCTAATTTTGCAGAGATTATCAAGTACATTACTGACATGTTGAAAAAGGATGCAGAAATTAAGTGGATACCAGAAGCTAAGGAATATTTTGAGAATATCAAGAAGGATCTTGTTCAGGCCCATGTTCTCATCAGTCCAGATTACTCCAAAGAATTCATGATTTTTTCATTTTCCTCAGAAGATACCATAGTTGTTGTTCTTCTGCAAAGAAATGAGCAAGGATATGAGCATCCCATATACTTCTTTAGCAAAACTCTCAGAGACTCTGAACTGAAATATGTTATAATGGAAAAACAAGCCCATGCCCTGGTAAAGGCTTTGAAATCTTTCAGGGTATATGTCCTTCAATCTGAGATCATTGCTTATGTCCCAAGCAGTGTAGTGAAATAAATCTTAGTTAAGCTTGATTGTGAAGGAAAGAGAGGAAAATGGATTAAAAAAATCTTGGAGTACAACCTGACTATAAATCCCACTCAGCTGATAAAAGGTCAAGGCCTTGCCAAATTAATGACAGAGTCTAATTTCAAAGCAATTGGGTTGTATCATATTTCAGGAAAAGCACAGGATTCTTCCTTCCAGATTGAAGAAACTAGTTCACAGGTAAACAGAAAGTATGTTTCTTCACCATGGTACAAGGATATTGTATTTTTTTTGTTGAATCTTCAATCTACTCCAGAATTGGATAAATCAAAGATCAGATCATTAAATTTAAAATCAGTAAAGTATTTCATTATTGATCAGATTTTGTTCTGGAAAGATCCTCATGGTATCTTGTTGAGGTGTGTTGATGAAGGAGAGGCTAAACAATTTTTTTGTGATCTACACCATGGTTTTTGTGGAGTTCATCACCATTGGAAAGATATTTCTTTCAAGATTCTCAGGGAAAGATATTACTGGCTAGCTATGTTCTCAGACATTTTTTCTCAGGTTAGGGCATGTGAACCCTATCAGAAATTTATTGGAAAGCAGAAACTTATGTCTCTGCCTCTAAAATCAATCATCGCTCATGGACCATTCCAACAGTGGGGATTGGATTTCATCGGGGAAATCAACCCTTCATCTTCTGGACAGCATAAATGGATCCTTACAGCCATAGATTACTTTACAAAGTGGATTGAAGAAATTCCAACTTGGAATGCAACAGACAAGGTAATCATGGAATTTCTTGAAGGACATATCTTTTCTAGGTTTGGTTGTCCTAAAAAATTAGTCACTGATAATGTCCAAGATTTTAAATCCAACTCCATGATTGATTTATGCAATAATTATAACATCAAATTGGTCCACTCTACTCCTTACTACCCCCAAGGAAACAGGTTAGCAGAATCCTCCAATAAAAGTCTGATAAGGATTATCAAAAAACTACTTTCAGAAAATAAGAGGTCATGGGATTCCAAGTTAAAGTTTTCCCTATGGGTTGATCGTATCAGTAACAAGAAATATATTGGGACCTCTCCTTTCCATATGGTGTATGGGACAAAATTTATTCTTCCAACTCAATTGGGCTTACCAGTCTTAAAAAATTTCCAAGAAGAGTTAGAAGAACCCAACGATCTCCAAAGGAGAATTTTTCAGATGATTGAGGTTCAACAGGTCAAAGAACAGATGAATCATAAATTTGTTTCTCACCAGAGCAAATTCAAAGCCAAATTTGATAAAGGAACTAAGAAATATGTTTTTAATGAAGGAGATTTGGTGTTAAGGTGGGATGCTAGGAGAGAGGATAAATAAAAACATGGTAAGTTTGATAACCTATGGTATGGTCCTTTCAGAATAGCCAAGGCGATGGATAATAATACTTTTCTCCTACATAATCTAGATGACACAGAAACTTTTGGGGGCCCATTGAATGGGAGGTTTCTGAAACACTATTTTCTTTAAAGATTCATCAAAGGTTTAGGCATGTACAGTAGGTTTTTATTTCAATAAAGACTCCATATACTCAATGGACTTGTTTTTATACAGTTGTGTTGCAAATAAAGGATGACAGATACAGGGAAATCAGTGAATTAGAAGTAAGGGAAAGGCTTTGGTCTGCAGTTCTTGGAGTTTATCATCAAAACTTCACCCCCAGAAGGAGCTAGTGTTAGTCTCTAACTTTTTTCTTGATGTAGTGAGAATTCCTTATCCTAAATCCTCCCTACTTACACCTCTTTGTTTGATTTTATTAGACTTTAATCTTTGGTTTGAGTTTGTTATGCTTTGCATTTTTAGTATTTTTGAATAATTTTCTTAAGTTTGAAGGATAAAGATATGGATTAATGAGATTTGTCACATCATTTTCTTATTTGAAATTTGAAAATTCAAATTATTGCCAAGTCATCAATAGCACTACGGGAATAATGTTATTCCTGCAACACTAAAGTAATCATGTTGTGACATGCACCAGCCATCCAAATCTTTTCATGATCACATGAATTGTCGACAAAAGACTTGTATGTACTCCACGATCTCACTTGAATCGAAGGTGTTGTTTGAACCGTTGCATGAATGAGATCACTTTGTACCTGCAAGCACCTGTATCAAATCAGTTCCATTTCCAATATCATTATATAACATTGGCATCTCTTATTCTAATCCGTTGGATTATGTGCGCAAATATCCATTTAAGGAAATTTTTATGTAGTAATAGTTGCATATTTTAAATTCCTGATTTCCAACAGCGCCGAGTTACAGCATTGTATCATCGACATGGCGCCAAAGAAAGGTGGGAAAATTGTTAGGTTGGAACCTGAGGCTACTTGAAGCATATCCACAGATGGCACAAAGGTTCAAGGACGCTGGCTCGTTCGAGTTCTTTACCACTTTCCAGGGGCATGACGAAAAGGTGTCCATGATGTTTGCACAGAACTTCGATGGTTTCGAAGTGGTGATCGGTAAATTGTTGATGTTGGTGAGAGAACAATCCATTTCCAAAGCTTGCATATTGGCGATTGGGGGAGAACGATGGTGGAAAAAGGAGCATGTGGTCATGGAGTTCGTGAACTAATTCTTGTTACTAGATAAGCAGAATCGAGATTGGAAGAAAGCAGTCCCTCACAGTTGGATCAGACATGAGTGGCATACCGCTCTAATCATAATTCATAGGTATATCACCTACAAGGATAGATTCTTGTTGGTTTACATATACCATATTAGGTTATTAATGCATATCAATGGAGACTACCCCTTAAATTTACCATATTTTATACTCAAAATCCTATCGAAGATGTCAAAAAGGGTACAGTCTCACCCTACCATGGCCAAAGGTAGCCTGTTTCATCAGGTTTTAATTAAGACACTGATCGATTCTACTTTGACTGAAGTACAAAAACCCTAGAATTAGTTGATCCAATCCCTAAATCCTGATCCACATCCAAGCACACAAAAAAGGGGCAAAGGAAAAAAGGAAGCTACACAAAAACAAAGTATCATAGTTAATGAATTCCCAGAAAAAGAGGAAATATCTGCCACTAGGGTGACAAGGACCAGCAAGAGAAAGAAGCAAACTCAACAAATTCTTGTTGATACTCATGTAGATGAAAACCAAGAAAAATTCACCACCATCAGAGGTAAGAGATCAAAATTTGATGCAGAGATTGAGATGTTTCTGGATGCAGAAGTGTTTCTGATATTGACATTAACATGGAAGAATATTCAAATGAAGATTTCAATATAAGCTCAATTAAATCTACAGTCAATCATAAACAACAAGCAACCAGTAAGAAAGGTGCCACAGTCAAAAAGTAGGGGAAGCAATCTGCACCTATGTCTAAATATCCTAGGAGTAATTCCACTAGGGTTGCTAACAAATACAGGTTGAAGTCCAAAGCTTTGTTTGACCCATATATCAAAGAGGAAAATGTCATAGTCATAAAAGACCATTCTGAGGACTCAAAAATAGGTGTCAAAGAAAAGGCAGAAAGACTTCCATTACACGGGAAAACAAAAGAGGATAAAAACTTGGGGAAAACAACAAAAAGGGGTAAACAGATTGCTCAATCTCCTACAGGTCCTGTAACAAGAGCTACCACCATATTATCAAGAGCAGAAGCACTTTCTAAAGGAACCATTAGAATTTCTAAAAACAAATATGATCATCATGTAGATTCAAACCATATATCAGATATTCCAGAGGCCATGGATTCAGCTAGTTCAGATGATGATCACAGCTCAAGATTATCTTCTAGGTACCAAAATAAATTGAGAGAACCTATGGATGACATAGATATAAACAAGCCTACACCTGCAGAAGAGTTTCTAGAATTCAAGGTCAAGGTCAGAAGTGATAAAGAGAAGATCAGAGAACTCCAGAAAATGGTTAAGCAGTTGAAGAAGGAAAAGGCTCAAGTAGAGCAATGGAGTGCTAGGTAACAGGAAAAGATACAGGGGTTCAAGAAGAAGAAAAGGGAGCAAAAATCATTGCTCAAAGAGCTTAGAGAATCCAACTTCAAACTATGTTGGCACAACATTTTCTGAAACAGAAGACTACTAAAGCTAGCGTCGTTATCATATCATGATAGCCTTATGAAGGATTTGGAACAGTTTTGAAGTTTTGATATTTACCAGGGAACGAGAGATGATTTACTTGTTTTTGGCTTGTGAAGTTGAATAATTCGATTACATAACTAAATCAAAACCAACTCCCAATTTGTAGGATCTAATGTATTGTTGAAAGAATCATTTGGGATTAAGTTGTTGAGCTGATGTCTATTTTTGTAATGTAAATGCTCATTTTGAGTTGATCCTCCTCAAAGATAGAAACTGATCAGATCCTATCCTTAACAGAACACTAGAAGTTAGGATCTATAGTTATCTTTTGAATAGTATAAATAGAAAGATGAAAGACTCTGTGAAGGTCGAAAATTTGGATATTCAGGGACCTGTTTTGAAACTCCTTGTAAGACATTTATATTCTATCTTGACACTTAATGGAAAAGGCATATTGATGGTTAGACTTTCTCTTCTTCCATGTTATTTTTCTCTTCATTCTTAAGATCATTTATCAAACTACAATACATTGTTTTCTTGATCATCAATTGCTAAGGTGAAGAATTTGATGTTGTTATTATTTTCAAGTTTTGATTTACAAGCTAATGTTATTGTTTCTTAATTATATTTTGAGATAAGAATTTTATGTGGGGTTAAAAAATTGGAGACCTCATATTCTCTTTCCTTATTTTTCTAATTCATCTATGTGGATACCCTTTAACTAGTCAGTGGGATATCATTTGTTCTTATTTTGAAATTCTTGTTTATCCTGAACTCTTGAACCAATTTTCAACCACCTTTTCAAAAACCAAATCATAAAACTCTCAAAATAATTTTTCAATAACCTTGATGATGCCCTAGCTTGCCCTCTCATAGTCAAGTGAAAATTTAGGGACTAACATGAGGAACACATGCATCTTATTCAACAGGTTTTGAACACTCTGCGGTAACACAAGCTATGTGCCAACTTGGAAAAAATGATCCTTTGGCATGAACAGGGTCTAATAATTGGGCTACATTGTTGATGAGCATGGGGTACATGTGGATCCAGCTAAGATCCAAGTTATTTCTAACTAGCCAGCCCCAAACACACTAACCAAGCTTCAGAGCTTCTTGGGACTTGCAAACTTCTACCAAAGGTTCGTGTTGGGATTATCCCATATTGTATGGGCCCTCAACCAAGTAACCAAGGGCGGTAGCAAGGAAAATTTTGTATGGGGGAAGACACAACAACAAGCATTTGATGATATGAAGCATTGCTTGTGCTCAACTCTAGTACTCTACTTACCTGATCAACAAAAACCGTTCAAGATTGACACCGATGCCTCCAACTATGTTGTAGGCACAGTTCTCACTCAGCACGGTCATATAGTAGCATACCATAGTGAGACACTCTCAGATATCATCTGAAAATACCCCACCTATGACAAGGAAATGTATTCCATTGTGAAATCTTGTCATCAATGGAAACATTACATTCTAGGAAAGGTGACTATATTCCACATTGATCACAAGCCTCTACATTTCATACAATCACATGGCAAGTTACAGAATGACTGCCATAAAATGTGGTCCACATACTTGCAACAATTCCATCTCAACATCAAGTATGATATAGGGAGCACAAATCGTATCGTTCACTGCCTCAGTTGACCTCCCGTTGTTGCACTCACCTCCATGCTCCATTCCTATGGGCGTGAGGCATCTGAGTGGCCCCAATTTTATCAGTGTGACCCTAACTTCACCACCACCTATCAACTCTTGGGTATAGGCATGAATGTCATAAATTTTCACATTAAGGATTGACTATTATTCCATATGGGCCACCTCTGTGTTCCTGCAAGCGAGCGTAGAAAGATGATTTGGGAGGCTCACTACAGTCGGATGGCAGGACATTTTGGCGTGGAGAAAATTGTGGTCATTCTACAGAAAAAATTTTATTTTCCAAAACTTCGACAGGATGTCAGCAAGTATATTAGATCTTGCACTACCTGTGCCATTTCCAAGCCATCCATCAAGAATCAAGGCTTATACACCCCTCTTCCTACTTTCAAGAGGCCTTGGGAGTCCATCTCAATGGATTACATGTCTCACCTTCTTTCCACCAAGCAAGGAAATGATTGTGTATTTCTAGTGGTTGATCCATTTTTTAATATGGCCATTCTCATAGCCTAAAAGAAGAGCATCACAATGGAAGATATTGCCAAGCTCTTCTTCGAATGGGTGTGGGTCCATTTTGGGATACCACCGACCATCATCTCATATCAGGACAGTAGGTTCTACAACACATTTTGGTTGAGTCTTTGGTCACTGTAGGACACCAAGCTCACGAAATCCATTTCTTTCCACCCCCAAACCAATGGCCAAATAGAGGTCGTAAATCAGATGATTGTGCGCATCATGTGCATGTATAACTCTAAGAATCCAAGTACATGGGATGAGAGTCTTCTCTATGTTCAGCGTAGCTACAACCGGACTCTCCATAGCTCCACCAGACATAGCCCATTTCAGGTGGGGTTGGGATTCCAACGCTTGGGTCCCATTGATGTTGCACTACCTCTTGTTCCACACAGGAAGAATCTTCCCATGTTCACTCTAAGGTCAACAAAGCCACCGAATTCATTGAATGGATTCAACACATCTGCCAATAGGTCCATGAGATTTTCTAGAAAGCCAATGCTAAGTACAAGCAGCGCCATGATCAACACCGGGTACCCCATCATTTTCATGTGGGATACAAGGTCTGGTTACATTTGCAGAAAAAGCACCTTACAGGGGCCCATCAAAAGATCCATCCACTTCATTATGGGCCTTACACTATCACTAAGGTTGTGCGTGGAAATGCTTTTGATATCAACACTCCACCCTTCCTTGGCTTGCACCTAGTGTGAAATGTGGATCTCCTTCAGCCATATTTTCCACCACTATTGGACACCTCGAAGATCAAAAACAATTGAAACCAACAGAGCTCAACCCTGACTGCATGGAACATGCATCCACTGATCATATAGTGGACACATGGGTCAAGGGCACTCGCCAGCAGAGGATCCAGCTTTATCGGGTTGTCAAGGAAAGAAAGCTCCTGCACCAAGGGAAGTGGCTCACTCGGGGATAAATTCAACAGAAATTTCCTCACTTGATGGGGGCACTAAACGCAATTGAGACCCTTTCTTCCTAAAGGGGGAGGACTGACCTAGGTGGATATTGGTGGCCACCCACCTATTCCAACTGGCTCATCTTGATAGTTTTGAGTTCAGTATGTTTCTCTGTAATGATGACATTTCTTTGTAATTTGGGTTCTGCACTTTCGGGGTTTTCTTGAAGCCCTACACATCATCCAAGTGGATATTGGTGGCCACCCACCTATTCCAACTAGCTTATTTTGGAAGTTTTCATATCAGTACATCTTTTTGTAGTTCTAGGGCCATTTTGGGGCCCTAAACAGTGTTTTTTTGGCTTTCCATAGTCAAACTGTAAATTAAGTTAGATTTTGATGAAATAATGTGTATTTCTCAAAAAGATCTTTCCAATGGGCTATCACACACCTAAAATAGAGGTCGTATGCAAAAGTTACGACCCTAGGAAGTTGAGGTACCAACTTACCCAGCGGGGCCCACATAACTTTTGGCGTTTCATCTCCTAGCGTTAGGATTTTGTATGTCTAGGGTTTTGGAATTCATGAGTAATGTTAAAAAGGCCTTTGGAGCCTCATTGTAATGATTTTTCTCAAATGGATATGCATAGCAGCCACATCTCTTCCCATAGACAGGTACTACCATTTGAGCAAGTTGTTTCAATTCTACAATTTTACAGTTTCATCCTATTTTCTTTATTCAATAGAAGTTATTGTTCACTGGATATTTATTGTTGTTATCTGTATCTTTGTGTTATTGTATTCAATAACTTATTCATTTCATTCCACTCATAAATTTGGATCACCTGTGGTTCATCCCCAACCACTCATGCATGTTTCCAGTGCACCATGAATGCGTCAAAGTTTGCTTTCATTGTTGTGGCCTATTCCTTTACCTCCAATTCCTTCTTTAAAATTTGATCGATTTTTTCGAGTATCATGTGATCCTTCACCTTCTCAACACCTTCTTCAGTTGCCTATTTGAAGAGTCCTTGAGTCATTTTGAGGGTCATTGTCACTATGTATGCCTCTTCTTGTAAAACTTATATATGTTGTGTGCAGGCCTACTGCTCTACCATGAGTTGATTCATTTCTAAATACAGCTTTCATTTTTTGTTCATCGCAGTTACCACCTCTAATGGTGGAAATGTGCCCATTTTTTCTTGTAATTTTTGCACCTTTCCCTACATAATCTGAATCTTCTAACTTATATCATGTTGGACCCTGTCTCAATTCAGTTGTGTCCAAACACCCATAGTTTTTGTATATAGTTGCACACACTCTACTTCTAGAGTTTTTATTTTTTCGACTATTGTGGTCGTAGTTTGTTTCCTTGTCTCCCTCTCTTCAGGTGGCATACTTGGTGTTACTCGTGCTTCTAGATCCACTATGCATGCGCAGAAGCCTAGAATGGCTTGACTTATCTTAGTAATTTTCTCTTCCATCAGGGCCTTCTTCTCAGCCTGCGCCACTGGGATTTCTTGATAGACTCGCTTGAATACCTGATACATTCTTTCTACTTTCTACGCTGCCTCATCACGCTCTTGTTTGACTTTGTTGTATTATGTCTCTAAGGCCACATTTTTTGCTGTGATCTTTACTGGCTCAGTATATTTCTTATCGACGCGTACATTCATCTCTTGTGTTTCATCCATTTGTACCTCCTACAACACATCCATTGGTAGTTGAGATAGCGCTAGATCTATGTGACCTAATTCCCTAGCCTGCTCTTACATCTCAGTCGTGGGGAATTCGACTTCCCCTAGTGTGAGCTTGACTAGTCTTCTCTCCTCTGCAACTACCAAGGACTAGTAGATTGGTGGTCCAGTATCTCCAGTCTTAGTCGTGTTGGTTGTTGGTTCTTCTTCCATTTTTCACCATGGTGCGATATTTATGGCTTCTCGCAACTATTGTAATTATGTCATTTATGTCTACATCTAGGTCATTTCTTCATGTTGTTGTGTTGTGTGTTGAAATGCATCATCAGTTACTTCTTTTACCTGTTCATCGATCTTCTCCAAGTCTTTCTCTCTTAGTGTCTAAATAGGGACTTCCTTATCGGCTTTGCACTTGGGTCGTTGATATCCAAATCTTCTTTTCTCTGGCTCTTTTCTCTTGCGGTCATTATGTGGTGTTGGAAGTGGTGATGGCTCATATAGCCCCTTCCCTTTTTCCTAGTCCCCTTCTTCTTCATTTTCCTCATCATTGATGTTGTATACTTATGGGTTGGGTTGTGTCGATGGCTCTGTATCTGTGGATGGAATCTTCCATTCCTCATCCCAATCATCCATGATGTTTTCTATCTCCTCTTATGTCAATCTATATTGTGTCGGTAGTCATTGTTGGTCTAGGTATTTATTCGCCTAAATGTACATATGGTGGTGCCCTGCCTTAAACCATGCCACTGCCTTGTGTGCCTCGACTACCTAAGGTAGTATGCATGGGGTATTTTCTATGATATCTCTAATAACTTCCTTGTAGACATAGAATGTGACATTAGTGTCCATTTGGCACACCTTATGTGTAGTGTACCAGAGGTTCTGATAGTGCGAGGTTAAGTAAGGATTCTCCTTCATCCCCAGAAAATGAATTTCATCCGACTCTCTCCAGGCTACTAGCATGATCAATATCAATAACCAAGAGTATTGGAATTTTTTCCCCTTATCCTTCACTTCCTCACAGTCAATCAAGAATTGGTTCAACAAAAATTTTGCCCAGTCCATTTGGACACCCTCTACACATTGTTCTGTAGCCGCTATAATCGTTGTTGGAACCTAATCTTTTCTGCATTTCCTCAATAATTTACAGGATAAGGCTTGCATATAAAAACTTACCATCGGGTCACTTATGATAATAACATCTAAACCATTATGTCCTCGAAATGTGTGGAACTTGTCTTTCATGATTTCGGCGAGAGATTTCTCCTTCTTCTTATCGAAAAACTAGGATGTAGGGTCCAATCCCTTCGATGGAAGACCTGTAAGGTGCACTATCAAATCAGTACAATGGATATCAGCCTATCTAACTATATATATTCTCCATGCACGCAACTTAGCATAATTTTCACACATGTAGTGATCTCCTGGCTCCATCCAAAATGCGGTATGTCGAACAGGTTTAGAAGACCTACTTTCTGCAACCCCCTAGCCCATGCATGTGGCTCTATGAAAATCATGTGGGTCTTGGAACTAATGAATTTCATCAAGAAATTACTAGGTACAACCTCCAGAAACTTCTTTTCATCAGTGATATTATGGTCAACATGCTTCAGAGCTGGTATCAGACCTAACATATCCCCTTCTATTATGACGACTTATGGGATCGATGGCTCAACTAATGGGTACCTAGCCTATTTTTGTAAATGGACGTGTGTCGTTGATGAATTTCTTGGTGGGATATAATCCCTCATAAATCGTTTGAATGAAGATGAAGCTTCTTGTGTTTCTTTGACTACTTGTGATGTTGTAGGCTAGTTACGCGGTTTCTTCGGTACTGAGGCCGATTTTGTTATTTCCTTAGGTGTCATCTTCTTCTGTGACATTGGTTTCAACTACTACCTAGTTTTGGTACTATGTTTTAGTCTTCATCTCTATAACTTTGACTTCTTAGGTTCTGCAATATTCATCTCTCTATGATGAACAATAATCCATCATTGGTCCTTTGTGTGCTTTTCTACTTCATTTCCAGTTGTAGTCTCCTTTCGCACCTAATATTTTCGTCTAATCCACTAATGGCTGCCATTCATTACTTTCTTTTATTGCTCCATCACTTCGTATCTTTAGTTAATTCTCCATTCTCTTTGGAAATCGGTCAAAATCTCTTGTATTCAATCTTACATGGTGCCACTACTTTCATCATCACGATAACTCTTTATTGCATGTCCCATCATGGGGTGTTTTAAATTCTCTTAGCTATCATTTGCACAGTCTCGTATTTCTGTGTGATCTCTTACTTCTGCACAATCTTGTTTTCTTTGTCTGTGTTTCCTTCTATTTACTCCTCTTCTTACCTGCTCTTATTCTTTACTTACTAACCTACACTTCTTTTTGTTCGCGACTTTCGACCTCACTTGTTTCATACTTTTTCCTATTTTTCTTGTTTTTTCTTTCTTTTTCTATATTTTATTTCCTATAGTACACTATGATACAATTTTAAACTACATGAATCCTCTAGTGCGCAGAAGGACGGTCATCCTTGTACAGTTTCAGTCGACTCCCATTCACTAGTCCTTTCAATACTTGTCCATCCAACTGCTCTAGTTGAATATCACTTGTGTCAGTCACATATCTCATCACATATGGTCCTATCCAGTGTGTCATGGACTTTCCTAATTGTTGTAAGATTTTTTTGTCATAAAGTAGTACTAGATCTCCTATCTGAAACTTATTCTACTTGATCTGTCTATTGTTCCATGCCTTTTCTTATGCCTTCTATACTTGTTGATGGAAGCTTGGAATAAAGTGATCTTCCTCTAGTATTATTAGTTGTGATATCCTTTCTTCTACTGCATCGAAATCCGTAATGTCTGTCATCGACGCAATGCACAGACTCGGTGTAATATCCCTAAGTCGAACCCAATTGTAATGTAAATGAAAATGTACTTAAGCTGGTGAGTTGTTTGACATCATTTTTGTATGCACCTTCCATGGTATAGTGCATGCATGTACTGCGCAATAAAATGAGGAAGTGTGCACATTCTAAGATACCGTGCGCAACAACTTAAGTGCGTGTGATTTTGAGGCCAGGGAGCCTTTGTGTATATGATGTTTTTTATAGGCTGGTGAGCCTGTTACTATAAGCTAGGATGATTATGTTTTGATTAGGCTAGAGAGCCTAGATGTTAAAGGCCAATGCACCTACTTTTGTATATGCCTCATTATTAATATAAAATACATCGTTGCGCACATACCGTCTACGATAAAAGAGTATGGGGGACTAAACTCCACTAGTTAGGGAAAGGGTGGGGGTAAACGTTAAGGAAAAAGGGATAATCTAGGGATCTTAAGCCAAAAAGGAATATTATAGTAATATTTATTAAAGTATAAAGTATGGATAATTATTTTATCCTAAGTTCCAAAGTTGGGGATAGGTGGGCCAAAGTAGCTCCCAACATGACAAGTGTCAAGTTGGGGACATGCATACATATTGTTGGGACTTAGTTCATTTTCCATCATCATCCATCACTCCTTCCATCATTCAATCATCCATTCGA
>ML843494.1:17204-35536 GCA_009831015.1 Picea engelmannii
ATGTCATCGGTTAATTACATGTTTTTAAGTTGTATGCGAGGTTTTTATGTCCTAGGTTACATGTTGTTTAATTATTATGAGAAACCTGAAAATAGTCGCCAATTTACTAAAGTACGTGGTAAACTAACAACATCATTTAAAAATGCATAATTTTTCATTTACCTTCAGTAATTTTTGTTTTTGTAGTTTTTATGCAGGAATCTTACTAGGTTGCTTTCTATTATTTTCTATTTTATATATTGGGTATTGGGGAATTGAGAGTGATGTGAGGGGGAGGGGAGGGGAGGGGCCATATGAGCTTTCACCTTCACATGGTTGGCCTTGTTCAGTAGAGGATAAATTATTCTTGAAACCAAGAGAAGCTCATTCATTTTTATACCATCATGATCATAGATGTCATCATTGTTGTCATAATATTGCATCAATGAAGTTTCGATGAACGTGTTTGTCATTTATATTGAATCTTCGTTGAAACTGTTTGAAAACATGGGACTTTGGCCCATGAGTTATGTGGCAAGAAATTCATCATGTAAACCATAAACTCTATTTTTCTTTCAAAGTACACAAATTGGTTGACACAATTTTCAAGTTTGCATCAACCTTTCTTCATTTTTCTTTCAAGATATACATTAATGTATATACAATGTATGTGCGTCATAGTTGTGATGAAAAATCGCTCTTTTTTTGTTCATTTTTTAATCAACACCACAAAAATATGCCCTTGCAGTACTAGATGCAGGAACAAGTGTACTGTCGAACGAATTTTAAAAGGAACAGCGAAAAGACATTATACAAGGACTAGACATGGGCAACAGTGACCTGTGAATGGGGCCAACATTGAAATTTTTTCAAACTGTTTATGTATACACTAAAATTTGACATGCATAGTGTTATAACCCTAATTTACACCAGACATGCTTACCTGGAATCAAGCCATCTCATATTCCTTCTTTGCCAAAACACTACTGAACAACTCTTCTTAAAAACCATTTTTATAAAGGCCCATGCACCCTGATCCATTACTGCACGCATGTACACGCTAGCTGACCCAAGACAGCCCACGTGTATCTACAAAAGCACGAAAAAAGGAAATTTGTTGATGGAACACACAGTTTTGGGTAAGTTAACTAAACCTTTTGGCCATGCATGGTCGGTCATTCAACCAAATACCTAGCTCCTTCTGACCTATAAAAGAAGGGGTAGGGGTCCCATTTAAAAGGAGGAAAATCATAGTAAAGAAACTATACCCAATTGAGCATTCCCTTTGTCCCAACCTTTAGCCATCCTTGTGTAAAAAGAAGTATAGAGCAAAGCAATTGGAAGACGGTGGAAGAAGAGCC
Organism: Picea engelmannii; assembly: GCA_009831015.1. Taxonomy (NCBI): domain Eukaryota; kingdom Viridiplantae; phylum Streptophyta; class Pinopsida; order Pinales; family Pinaceae; genus Picea; species Picea engelmannii. Next base: position 18,545 of record ML843494.1, read on the forward strand.
CAGGACCAGGATCTAGGAGCAGTAGCCGACTTTATCATTGTAAGATATCACTATGAAGTTAATAAAAGAATTGATTTTCCCGTCCCGACATATGAGATTGTCATTATTTGAATATTGATTGCACCATTGATTAAATCTCTAACCCATTAGTTCATAGATCAAATGCATGTGGAGTTCTTTGTTTGTCTTTGTGAATGTAGGTGAGCATTGGGAGGAGATTTGCAGTCAAATAACAACCAAGTGCGAAAAGGGATAGACATCAAACATGAAAAATAAGGTACGTCAATTTAATCTTGTGAGCCTTGTATTTACATATGAGTAATGGGGGTTTAGGCATGGGATGATGGTAAAAAGTAAGAATCTTTAGGTCATTTATACACGGATGATAAAACCCTTAGTGCTAGTCCGTAGGAGGGATTTCCCACCCACAACAGAATTGGCGACCATACTGGGGATCTCTAGGGTTTCTGGGAATGTTTTTTCTTGGGTATTTTTAAGAACTGGTTTCATTCCTTGTTTTTAAAGTTTCTACAAAATTCCGAGCTTACAGAGTTTCTGGTCTTCCATACCAGTTATCTCTGTTTCTTTGCTCAACTACATTTTTTTTTGAGACCCACAGCCCGCGTGTACATGCTAGCTGAGGAAGTGTCAGTCACGTGTATGATTCCAGAAAATTTCTTTTAGAGAGGTAGTCATCCTCTCCCCTGTCAGAAATAACCCTTTGCAGGGGTTTTCTGGAACTCTTTATAGTCTTTGTTGTTTGCATTCTATAGCTTAGGTTTCACCTCAGATTGGTTTGTTCTATGAAGTTTTCCTTGAATTGTTTTCTTTTTTCTGTTAAATTAAGTGTCTGAGTCTTCAAGAGATCCTGGTTCTCAGTAACAGTAGTCTCTGCCTGGGCTGGATTGCTTGGATTTTCATTTGTCTTAGAGTTTCAGAGATACACGCGGCCTATATAAGGCTAGCACGCCTGTACATGCACCCTGACTTTACACAGCTCGTGTGCACACACTTGTTGTTGAACTGTCAACAGCGTGCCTGTGGAGAAAATTTGTGTTTAAGGTGAGGCAGTCATCCTTTCCTTTGACAAGAGTTATACCTCTCAGGTTTTTGGGTCTCTGTCATAGCGGTCAGTAACTTAGGTTTTATCACAGCAATAGATTTCTTTTTCATTAAGAATTTTTCCTCTAAATTTTCTTTTTATAGGGTTTTTAGACAAGTGTGAGAGTCCAGTTTTAATTTGCTTGTGTGTTATTTTTAAAGTGACTCTTTGCGATCTGTGCTTAGGCCAGAATTTTTCTTGGTCTTTACTTGTTGATATTTTCCTTTTTTCTTCGTGAGCATTCAAATAAAAAAAAATATTGTATTTCTTTGTTTGGTTAAATAGTGTTGGTTTGTGTTAGTAACCAGGAAAAGTCTTTTATTTAATAAGTTCTTGAAGGTTTGATTAGATCATAAGTAGCTCGTAGTCGAGTGAAATCTTACTTTGAGTTTGTTGTTCAAAGATCTTAGAAAAAATTTAGTTCGAAAAGTTGTTTAAGATTTGAGTCAAGAAGAAGTTATTTTATTTCCAGCTTTTTGTTTATTTTTCTTTCGTCTTTCAAACATCACTAGTTTCACTTTCATAACCTTTGACTTAAGACAAGCCATAAAAAATTAACGCTAAATCTAAAATTCATTAGACTTTTTATGTTTGTAGGGTCAATGAACTAGTTTAGGGTTACAGCCTTGAATTAGGTTGGAGAGGAAACTCTTCAAGGCCATTAAATCAAACATTGGAGTCTGAGTTAGGGAGTGTCCAAGTCCAGTATCGTGAAAGTTATCTGGGACCCCCCTCTAACACAGCGGCTAAACACGAGGTTGTGTGTGGAAAGGTAGCGGAGATAACCCCCCCAAAGCCAGACCAATCGTAGTGGAGAACACATATAGAGGGCTTGTCTTGGGATTTCATCGATTGCATTTTCCACGGAGCTTCATGGGTCTCGAATCTGTTCGAGGTCCTCAGTTGTGTTTCAGACCACTTTATTTCAATACCCTTGACAGGTTTCGGGCTTGATACCCTGCTCATTGTGGTGTACCCAACTGTCGACTGTACCCGCCTAATGATTGTTCGTGCGCTAGCAACCTAGTTGCCTATCTTTTTTAGGGACATACACATGTGACTACAGGGGTATATCGTGGTACCTAGGATAGACATCGGGCCATGCTTTGCAGAGTATACCCAGAGGGTTCTTCCGTGTTCAAGTTTCACTTGCACTGGTAAGTTGCTCTAATGTTGGTTGTTGTAACTGTTCTTCCAACTAGTTTAGTGTTTGCTTGTTTTATCTTGGAGGGACTTTTTCTAGTGTGTGTTGTTTTTTTAAAATGAATAGAAATACCTAGTGCATATTTGATATTCTCACACAGTGGAGGATCACGAGCTCTGTCGGTCACGAAGGCTTCTGGGCCTATCACCGGTTACACTAGAGCCACCTCTGCCACCACTAAGGCGAAAGCTAGACCAACAAGGGTCTTTTGAAGTGACCAGGTCATAGGAAACTGTACCTGACCAAAATCCGAAGGAAATGACCTTTTTAGACCTTGGAGCGGAAGCTCTTGGTCCATCTGAAACTCCAACCACTAATATTTCAGCACCTATCATCGTACAGATTCATCCTTACGAGTGTCAGATAGTGTCGCACGCAGCAATGGAAACAAATGCTGCCACTTCTTCTGGGAATTCTTCAATTCCCACTACGGTTGTCACCACAGGGGGTATTCCACCTCCTAACCCACCATCGTCGGTCTGATCCACCATGGTCTCGACCACCTCTACCTCAAGCAGTGGTCCAATCCTGTCTATGGCAGTGGCCACTGCCCCTTTCACATAGTGTGTGGCAGGCCCTCTGTTCTCATACGGGATGCCTAGCTCAAGTACAAGTCCTATACTTTCCTACTCCACTTTACAGACTTTAGGTATGGGGGCAGGGAGCTCTAACACTCCTCTGCAAGGACACATGGGGGGCACTTCATCTCCTTTTAACGCTTTCCCTTATGGGGGAGATCATATACCTCCTTTGTCCCCTTCGCTCGATGGCACCCACCAACAATCCGTCAGGCCACCCACACACCATAGTTTATTTGGAGCGAGGATTCAAGGACCACCTTCTCATAATATGCCAGGAGGTTCAACACCATTTTCTTTGTTCGGTGCGTTTGGTAATAACGCTTTCTAGTCAGCCACTTTCCCGACTAGGGGAAACCCCGGTTATGAACAACCTATTCCTACGCAGGGTACTATTCCTACACAGGGGGCAAACCCAGGAACTTCTTCTGCATTAGGGCCTTGGAATTCTTGGCAGGGATCAATTTCCTCCTCAAGAATGTCAATATGGGGAAATTATTTTCACAACCAATGGAACCCCGGACAAGGTGTTATGCCTATGCCCATGGGATCGACATGGGGCAACCCTTCCCAAAGTCATCTGAATGTAATGCACGCCCAACCATCTACGTCCTATTTTGGGAATCAGCTGATGATGTCTCCTCACATGCAGAATCCATACGCTGGTCATGGCCATGGTTTTTACCAAAACCCTGGCCAGCAACCCAACTTTTTCTAGAAACCTGGTGCTAGTGAAACTCCAGGCCCATTTTTCCATGGTTATCATCAATAACAACCAAAGCTACCTTTCTTGGCAACTTTACATTTTCCAGACTTGACAATATTGTTGAATGACCCCATCTATCACAATCCACGTTGGCCTCCTATGTCAATGAAATTGCCTTTGGACATACCAAAGTTCGATGCCAAGCCTAACGAAGATCCAGGGGATCATGTGACCATACCAAAGTTCGATGCCAAGCCTAACGAAGATCCAGGGGATCATGTGACCACCTACCATATTTGGTGCTCGTCTAATTCATTCAAAGATGACTTCGTACAATTGTGATTGTTTCAACACACTCTCATCAAGAGTGTCACGAAATGGTACATTGAGCTCAACCACTTGAGATATTCTTCCTTCGGTGAATTGGTAATGGCATTCCTAAACCATTTCCAATTACCTATGAGATACGACGTCGGCACAGAATTGCTGGCCAATTTTGAACAGACAAAAGCGGACCATATCTCTGACCACATTCGAGAGTGGAGACGTCGGAAGAGTTTAATTAAGGTACCCATCCCACCAGCATTCCTTCTTGAGCAGTTCCTTAAGTCTTTGGTCCCACAGCTATCCAAAGACATCGCAACATCGGGAGTGTTTTCCGAATAATATGCCATCATGAGAGCTCAACAAATTGAGCTAATTTATTCTCAGTTTGTTTTACTGTATGAGGTTTTTCCCGATGCACCATGATCCATACTTGATAAAACCAGACAGAGAGCTAGACCATATGCCGATAGTATTGTAGGTTCAGCACAAACCAATCTCGTTGAACAACTGACAAAAAAAATGCAGCAATTTCCTATACAACACACAGCGGCCAGCCAAACTATTGTTTTGGCTACTCCCCCTACCCAAACGTCGGATGTACACACAATGCAATCAACAAATCCAAAGGCCACCCAGCAGCCTAATGGAAACAAAAAACAATGAAAGAAGGGTAAGGGGGGTAATAAATCCATTAATAATGTTGGCGGGGGAAACACTGAGAAACGGAAGGCGAGGTATCCATGCTACTTATGCGTGGAAGACCACCCGACCCACCAATTTCCTCGGCTTGCAGAGGCCCAAAATTTTGTGACACAACAACAGCCTGTCGTGTTAACCAATCCATTTCAACATGGGCAAAAATTAACCCAAGCCTCTACAAGCGCGAAAGGGGGCAGTCAAGGACCCTCTCCGTCTTCGAATAATCCTGCATCCGTGAATGTGTATATGATGAAAGGTGATGCTTTTATATCAACTAGAGCGCATGACTACAGTAAACCAAGAACTTCTGAGAAGGGAAAAGAAGATGAAATCCCATTTCTTCCTCTTCATATCGAGAAGACTTTGGGAGAAACAATGGCACACATCCCAAAAGGTGCGTTCAAGAAATCTTCTCACAACCCAAATGCAAGGGCCACGCAGAACTATTCTTTGGTGGAGGATTTGTCTCAAACCCCTTGTGCAATGTCCACTTTGGAGGTCCTCCAAATCTGCCCTTCCCAGAGGAAATCTTTGTTAGCCGCTTTAGGATCTACTGAGACTTGTAATCCGGGTACAATCATGTTGGATACAACCGACTTAAAACCTCGTCTACCTTACCACGTAGCGTTTTAGATAGTAGTGGCTTACCCCATGAAAAATTTTACTCAAAACATTTTCCACACGGTGGTTGATGAGGGCGCCTCTACATGCGTCATGTCATTGGCATGTTGGAAGGCCATTGGCCATCCCGTTTTGTCTCCGTCACCTACTCTTCTCATTTCTTTCAATGATCGTTCGTTCTGACCACATGGCATCATTCCCTCTTTCCCCATGCAGTTAGGAGGGAAGCCCATGTGCGTCGAGGTAGAAGTAGTCGACGCATCCCTCGACTACAATATCTTGTTAGGAAGGAGATGGACTTATTCCATGCAAGCAGTGGTTGCTACAGTTTTTCGGGTCTTATTGTTTCCACAGGAGGACCGGATTTTGACCATTTATCAATTGTCTTTCTCTAGACCTGACCCTTCACTAGGGGCATCTGCGGTCCCGATGATTGATAATCCCCAACTGGGCATAGTCAACGTAGGGGTTGGTTTGTGCCCATCTTTGATGGGTACCTTCGATTACCCGCCCCCTCAAGGCGATGTCAAGTTCATATCAGACCACCATAAGGTTGATATTTTCCAAGTTTCTTTGTTTTGCACGACTTACATCAACGATTCATGGATACTTCCTTCCCCATTAGCCACGATGGAAGGGACAGGGAACCCTGGCATGTACATGCCCTTGTCTGCAGCCGAAGTAGCGTACTCTTTAGTCCAGCAAGCTTTGGCCGACACCGATCCAACTCCTGCACAAGAGTTATATCTGATTCTAGAGCCTATTTGGGCTCAAGGTTCTCTCGCTGATACCGATTCATTAGACTTAGTCTTGCCCTCCGATGAAGCAATAATTGAAGAAATGACTAGTCCAGACAAACCTTGGGACATTCTCCATCACAGATCATACTTCCTACCAGAGTTAAGAAAAATCGAAGCAAGAGAATTCAACTTGACTATGACTGGAGATAGGTCTTGTCCTATTAATCCCTTAGCTACACATGAGGTTTATGCCGAGGGTAATATGGCAACTATCACTGAAACTATACCGATTAATATCTCCAGAACCCCTGGTGTCGTGGAGGATGTTTTCGTCGGAGTTGATTATTCCCCCAAAGAGATTCAAATCTACACAGATCTTTTTAAATAATTCTGCGACTTTTTGCCTGGTCTTACGAGGAAATGCCAGGCATTGATCCAAAAATAGTCGAACATGAAATCACAACTTATCCTGATGCCAAGCCAGTTCAATGGAAGCTTCGTCCAGTTAATCCCAGGAAAGCAACAACCATTAAGGGTTAAGTCGAGAAACTGCTCAAAGCCGATTTTATCTATCCTATCCATTTGACCCAATGGGTGTCAAATCCTGTGTCGGTCAACAAGAAACAGGGCACAATTAGCGTATGTATGGATTTCCATGATTTAAACAAGGCCTGTCCAAAAGATAATTTTCCCACACCATTCATTGACCAGATAATCAATGAATGTGCAGGTTGGGAGGATTTTTCCTTCGTGGATGGTTTTTCGGGATATAATCAAATACAAATCAAACCTGAAGACCAGCACAAAATGGCATTCATTTGTCCATGGGGTACATTCACGTATCGTAAGATGCATTTTGGTCTCAAAAATGCTGGAGCGACCTTTCAGCGGGCCATGTCTTTTTCTTTCCATGATCTCGATCATATAGTCAAGGCCTATTTAGATGACTTAGCATCTCGATCTCGCAAGAGAATGGATCATCCCACACACCTCCAACTTATCTTTGAGTATTGTCGCTACTTCTGGATTCGCTTGAATCCAAACAAATGCAGCTTTTTCATAACATCGGGATGTTTGTTAGGTTTCATAGTGTCAACAACAGGGATCATGGTCGATCCTCTGAAGGTTGAGGCAATAGTTCAGTTGCCTCCCCCACTCACAGTCCTTCAACTTCAGAGTCTATAGGGCAAGGCGAACTTTTTGAGGTGTTTCATTGCCAACTACGCCGAGATCACGAAGGGATTTATGCACTTACTGAAGAAATATGTTACTTTTCATTGGGACGATGCCACTCAACACTCCTTCGAAGCGTTGAAACATGCCCTCAATATTGCCCCTCTGCTTCGGCCACCCAACTATAAAAAATATTTCTTATTATACTTGGTTGCAGCAAAGTCAACCATCGGCATGGTCTTAGTTCAGGAAGATGATTTTCTCTCAAAATATGTGATCTATTACCTGAGCCGAGGCCTCATCGGACCGGAACTCAATTATTCTCATATCGAAAAACTTGTGTTGGCAGCAGTCCATGTTGTTCAACGGTTCCATCATTATGTTATGTTTCGCAAGACCACCGTCATTTCCATTGTGAATCTGTTTCAATACGTGTTGACATGATGGGTAATAGGCAGAAAGATCAGTAGATGTATAGTCATTCTCCAGGAATTCAACTTAGATTTCGTTTCAGCGAAATCCAAAAAATCACTGGTCTTCGTAGAACTTATTTCGAAAATTCCGGCTGAGTGAGGTGATGTTATGCCCGAAGAATCGCCTATCAGAGGAGATATGTTTTTGATCACGTCTTCGGATCCCTGGTACGTAGATATACTTTTCTATCTCCATACTTTGAAGTACCCCACCTCTGCTTCGCGTGATGAGCGTCACCATATACGCCATCAGGCTAAGAATTATCTCATACTCGACGATACGTTGTATCGAAGAGGTGTAGACTGCATCCTGCGTCGATGTCTCACTAATGAAGAAGCAATTATCGTTCTTAACGATTGTCATACCGGAGCATGTGGCAGTCATTTTTCTGGGTTGGCAACATCCCAAAAGATTTTACGAGCAGGTTACCTCTGGCCGACACTAATCAAAGATTGTATCGAATCGGTCAAGAAGTGCCACCCGTGTCAGATCTTCTCTCAGAAGATGAGAGCACATCTCGCTCCCATGTTTCCTGTCATCATAGTTGGTCCCTTCACCAAGTGGGGGATTGATTACACTAAATGCAACCCTCCTTCAGCAAGGGGGCACCGTTATATCATTGTAGCTATAGACTACTTCACGAAGTGGGTCGAAGCTATGCCAACGTTTAAATATGATGGAGAGACTGCAGGTCTCTTTTTATTTAACCAGATAATAGCAAGGTTCGATGTCCCGAGAGAGATTGTCACTAACCATGGCAGTCGCTTTCAAAACCAAATGATGATCGAATTAACATCAAATCTTGGGTTGCGGCAAGAACATTCGTCACCCTACTACCCCCAAGAAAATGGTCAGGTGGAAGCTATAAATAAATCTCTTAAGACCATCCTATAGCAAACGATCAACTCGGCCAAGTCAAATTGGCATTTGATGTTATACTCAGAATTATGGGCTTACCGAACATATGTTAAGACTACAACCGGTTTCTCACCTTTTCAACTCATTTACGGGATGGAAGCAGTCTTGCCTATAGAATGTCAGATCTCGTCCCTAAAATTGGCAGTACATTTATTGCAAGACACTTCTCCACTTGAATAACGGTTATTATACCTTGAGCGACTCAATGAGCAACATTGTGATGTGGCCCTGGCCAATGAGGCTCACAAACAAAAAGTCAAGTGTCAGTATGATCGGTCTGTTCGTCCTCAAATTTTCTCTGAAGGCGACCTTGTCCTGGTCTATGACCAAGATAAGGACCCCCTGGGGGCAGGAAAATTCAAACCCATGTGATTCGGACCTTTCATCATAAAAGAGGTTCTAAAAAAGGGCGCTTATCATTTGGTTGACTTTGAGGGAAATGCTTTGGCAGACCCTAGAAATGGTATCTACCTCAAGAAGTATTACTCATAGGTAGGTCACCTTGGGTAACTTTTTGTCACATATGTATAGTCTTTGTACTATTACTTTCTGGTTTCTTTTAGTATTATGGACGTGTCATTTTTTATGTTATATTTTTTCACTGTGGCATATGTCAAGTGAATCAGAGGTGTTCATTAGGTACACAGATGGTGCTAGCCGACACACTCGGAGGCTTGCCTCCGTAGCTTGGGTAATTTTTACACCTCAGGGCTAGTTATTATCTTCAGGAGGTATATGTTTAGGTGACACCACAAACAATGTCATCGAGTACAGTGCAGTTATTGAGTTGCTTCGTGACGCCCTGTCATTTGGTATCTCTCATCTCCGGGTCTATTTAGATGCTCAGTTGGTTGTGTCTCAGTTAAATAGAGTCTACCATTTTCATGATCCAACTTTACACCGACGATTCCTTAGGGTACATCCCTTAGAAAGAATCTTTGATTATATTACATATGTTCATGTTCCTAGGAGATTAAACCAAGTTACAGATACTCTAGCTAATCAAATTTTAGACTGGCATCTCGCATACATATATATAGACATACACATAAAAATGTAAATACATTTTTAAAGGAAAATATGATCCATAAGACACAAAAAGACATAAAAATCCATATATAATATCATAATCACCAGAGTACATAGGTGGACGCAAGCACCTCAAAACATATGACCAGTAACAAGTCATGGGGCTTATGCCCTCAAAAAATATATACAAGTGGAGCTATCAAAGTCTAGACTAACTAAGGTTAGGGCCTGTGGGCCCTTTTGTAATAATCAACAGTGTTTTCCAAACGTCGAAACAGTCAGACCCACGTCTGTGGTGCCCCCCCTACATGACGCTGCATAGATGGTGGCAGATCCTCAATCTCTGCCATGGGGATGGTGCGAGTGAGCGAGGTAAAATTTCGCTAAACTCGTCTCAAAACCCTCTCAGCCTCACCGAACAAAATATCTCCTGCTGTTGTTGGTCCCCCTGCGGCGGTAAGTGCGACCCCTGGTCGAGGATGACGCTTGTACCTTGCATAACCTGTAGGTCACGAGGGTCCCACATATGCACACAATAGACACATATCTGTCAAACACTCTGGTATATAAAAAAATAATGATATATAAAAAAAAAAAATAATAAACATAAAAACTATATATGTTTCACAAAAAAAAAAATGATGCAAACTTACTCATCTCGCCTCGCTCCTCGCCTGGAGGTATAGGGATCTCGGGATCTCTCGAGAAATCAATCCCAACATAAGGGTATTCCTCTATGGTTGGGATCTTCCGCGACAACCAAGCAAAGAATTCATCATCAGAGGACTCATTGGTCCTTCCACCACCCTGTCATGGCAGCAACATTGCTCATCTGAAAACTACAGGAAGAGAGGCCTGATGTCCTCGTACCACCACTCGAGGACTGAAAACTAGGAACTTTTCTAAAGAAGAAAGAGCATAGAATCATCTTGAACCCGAAGTTCCTCTGCGTCCGCAACCGGCAATCTGTCAGCTACTTCTTCATACAATACAGCAGTGTAGTTCTCCAGTCAAATATATGTGCATTTAAGCACTGGACTACATAGTTCATCTGTGCACAAGACGCCTGATGTAGAGACACAGAACCAGTCATCCACCGAATAAGCAACACAATCGCCTGCAGCGATAAATCAGTGATCCTGCTTATTGGCACCTGCGAGCTCGATCAGTCTATACCCACCTCACAATGAAGTCCTATCAATTCCGATATATTGTGAGGCCCAGCAGGAAATGTCCGGAAATTGACTGGTTCCCCTCTCCTGGAGAGGCCAATCAAAAAGTATATATCCTCTGTAGTGGGCACTAGTGACTGCCCCTCTAACATAAAAGCTTCTGCATCAGGGTGCCAATATTCAACCAAGGCTTTTAGTAGCCTAGGTTGTGCTCTCATGAAAGGACACAGAAAAAAATTGAGCAAGCCACATTGCATTAACACTGCCACAATGTTAGGGTCTTCCCCAACTAGTGCACTAATATCTTCGTGCTCTCGTTCTCTCCATTGCACATACATCCTGCACATGGGAAAAAAATTTAGAGGGTTAGGCCTTGCTTTTTAAACTTTTTTTTCACTCATGGGAGGGTCCACGCGGGTTGTTGTGATGACAGTCTTGTGTACACACACTCTAACATAAGACAGAGCGAGTGTACACGTGGGTTGTCATAGGACAGCCCGCATGGACCTAGGGCCGACCTTTTAAAGGTCGACGCCCCCAAAAAAAACCAAATTAAATGCATAAATGAAGAATTAAAAGGAAAGAGGAGGTAGTTTATACTTACGTGGTCCAGACTGATGGTTGTTTCGTCCACTATAGCTCTCGGAATCACCACTTTTATCAAAGGGGTTTTTTTGCTCCAGAGTCAATTTCCAAATCAGAAATGGTGATAATAAGTTGCCAGCTTCTATTTATAGACTTTTTGGTCCCCCTTATCATTTTCTCTAAATTGAAACCCATTTAGAGTGATTCAAGAGTTTCTATGGAAGGTTACATTCAAGTATCAGGACATTTTTTGGAGTTTTCGGTCACTTTTGACAGCCCATGGGTAAAAATCTCAGATGGTCAACTTGAGTATATAAGTTAGGTTTACACCCCTACTTTTGTATCTCGTCATCTTTATCCCTTTTCCATAGGATCAATCCCACCAAGTTGCAACACGGAACCATCATTACTGCTTTATAAGTGTCGTGATTTGGTGGTAGAGCCTACTGGAACATGGATGCCCTAGGTAGATCCTGGTTGCATTATGGTGTCCATGTTGTCACTAATGACTGTAGGCTCGAGAGTCCTTTTAGTTTTGCCTAATTACGAGTTTGAGCCTCATTTGCATGACTCCTTATCACTCTTGACCTCACCCTCGGGACTCCCAAAACATAACGGGTCTTCTTTTAAGCCATTTTCAGACCCTCTAAACATGAAAAGATTGTTGAGTGATCTTGTGGTCTTTCACGCTCGGTAAACGGAAATTTGAAGTCACGTCTATCCAGTGGTAGTTTACTCCTTTTTCGGTCTGGACGGTCAACTGTACAAACAAAGGTATACTCTAGAGGCTTTGGATCCCTAGAAGAGTACCCTCAGGTATAATTTTAACCCTTTTTCGGGCCTGAGGGACTAAATTTATGAAAAAGGAACCCCCACGGAGTCCCTAGTTAAGCTCTTTTCAAACTCCCTAAAATTGAAAAAGATCGTCGAGTGACCTTATTCTTTCACACTCGTTAAAATGGTCCAGAAGAAAATTCTTGACGGAGTTCATAGTTAATCTTTTTTCAAACTTCTTAAAAATGAAAAAATGGTCGAGTGATCTTGTTTTTATCACACTCGTTAAAATGGTTTTGAATAGACATCTTGTCGGTGCTAGTTTACCCCTTTTTCAAACTGACTAGACTACCTTCGAAAAAGGTACCCCATTGAATTCTCCTTTTACATTTTTTCAGACTCTCTAAATATAAAAAACCTTCTAGCTTACATTCTCTGGGCTCGTTAAAATTACATCGAAGGACGTTACCATTGTGTGTTTTGTTAATCGTGTTTTCATACCTATGTCTTTGGCCTAATGCCATCTCCATGTTGCTCTCAACTGAACCATCTTAAGCATGCCTTATACGCAAGCCCTGTAGCACTTTTCCTCTACGTCCTGACACCTTTGGTCCCAGGAGGGGTTTTTCCCGAGTGTCCTTACTTTGAACATCAATCTTGTCCTTGCACCTCAAACTTGCATGTTTTCAACACTCATCCCTCCTTTGTAACGTAACATTCTTTTATTATTTTTTTCAAAATTATTGAAAAAGACAAAAAAAAAAAAATCAAATATACCCCAAAAAGAGGAAGGGAAAAGTATTTTCTTTGCATTGGCAGCACAATGAGTCGCCCTTGGATAAAGCACATCTTTCTGTTTGTTCGTCAAAACCTGGGATTTAATATGACCTTAGGAATTTTTTCCCGCTACATTGAGTTGTGTCCTCCTCCATTTGGTTATTCTTCCAAACATATGGAGAGTTTGTGTTGTCTCCTGCCTCGCAAACTTATATTAATGCCATGGTGCCTGAGTCTCATCTTTTGTCATGCTATTATCCAAGGGAATTTTTTCTAAGCCTAAGTCGTCCCCTCTGCAATTTGTCTCTTTCCCTCATGCCCGGCCATCCTCAAATTCCATTCAAGTCTTTGTTCGAAATCAATGAAGCCTTCAGCCTGATCATCAAGATTCTCTAGTCCATGACCGACGAGCCGTCGAAGACCTCTGGGTAGTGAAGTCGTACACTCATATTACACTCCTACCCAAGTTTTGAATATTTTGAAGTTGTTGCTCGAGCTCTGAAGACCTCATCTCCAGCCATCAGGCCTTATCATCTTCTAGAAGATGGATACTCTACATGTATATCTTTTTTATTTTGAGATGTAGCTTTGATGTGTATTGCTCGCGGCTACACTTTATATAGTTATATGACATGGATCTACAGTGTATTTGATTGGTAGCCATGATTTTATTTCATCCTGAGCATGGGTATGCCCGCCTCGGTGAGACAATTATTATTTTGCAGGAGGCACCTCCCGATTTCTGGTCCCTGGGCTCACTTGTTTGGGACGTTGGTGAAGATTGTTAATGTATTTCGGCCATCAGATGCTCTTTTGACCTCACACATTAGGGGGAATCTATTATAACCCTAATTTACACCAGACATGCTTACCTGGAATCAGGCCATCTCATATTCTTTCTTTGTCAAAACACTACTGAACAACTCTTATTAAAAACCATTTTTATAAAGGCCCACGCACCCTGCTCCATTACTGCATGTGTGTACACGCTAGCTAACCCAAGACAGCACGCGTGTATCTACAAAAGCACAAAAAAAGGAATGTTGTTGACGAAACACACAGCTTTGGGTAAGTTAACTAAACCTTTCGTCTATGCATGGCCGGTCATTCGACCAAATACCTAGCTCCTTCTAACCTATAAAAGAAGGGGTAGGGGTCCCATTTAAAAGGAGGAAAATCATAGTAAAGAAACTATACCTGATTGAGCATTCCCTTTGTCCCAACCTTTAGCCATCCTTGTGTAAAGAGAAGTATAGAGAAAATCAGTTGGAAGATAGTGGAAGAAGAGCCTAGGACCAGGATCGAGGAGCAGTAGCTGACTTTATCATTGTAACATATCACTGTGAAGTTAATAAAAGAATTGCTTTTCCCGTCTTGCCATATGAGATTGTCATTATTTGAATATTGATTGCACCATTGATTAAATATCTAACCCATTAGTTCATAGATCAAATGCATGTGGAGTTCTTTGTTTGTCTTTTGTGAATGCAGGTCATCATTGGGAGGAGAGTTGCATTCAAAGAACGACCAAGCACAAAAAGGGATCGACATCAAACACGAAAAATAAGGTACGTCAATTTAATCTCTTAAGCCTTGTATTTACATATGAGTAATCGGGTTTTAGGCATGGGATGATGGTAAAAAGTAAGAATCTTTAGGTCATTTATGCACGCATGATAAAACCCTTAGTGCTAGTCCGTAGGAGGGATTTCCCACCCACAACACATAGACTATGTGCATGCTTTAATGATATGGGAGGGTTTTTGGACTCCAATTTGACACACACACCCTTTATCCTTAATGTGCTTTCCTCATCTGATTTAGCCTTAATGTGGATCTTCAAAGCTGGCTTGATGAGATTCTTGTCTATATTGTTGGGCATGTAACCACTATAGTCCCTCAAAACTAACCCCTAATCTCTAATCCATTTAACTTTTATCACCTCCAACCATAATGACCCTTAACGTAAGAAAATAAACAGTATGACCCCTAGTGCTTATAATCCCTAACCCTTATCATCACTTAAACACTATAACCCTTTTAATTTTCAACACTCGTAACCCTTCAACACTTGTTGGCACAAGGGCAGACCCAAGGTTCACTCGAAGAGCACACCAACAAGCCCTAGCTACTGGCCCTTTCGGCAACACCTGCGAAGCAGATGCAGTCTCACTCGAAGCAGCTATGAGGGGGTTGCAGGAAAGAGATGTCTACAACCAGTGGAATATGAAGTGGATCTAGTACAACAACAACACAACATGCATCTATCTCTTATCAAGCTAGATCTACCCCGCATAGTTATAGATATGATCTAATACAACAATTCAAATAAAAATATAACAGTCACAGAGATTAAAGCATCAACCACGGATCCAGAATCGGATCCAGGAGCCTGACAGGGCTCAAAAAGACTCAAACATGAAAGTGCTCATAATTTGACGAAACCAATGTCATTGTGTCCGGCTCGTTCTCCCAATTCTGACCATATATTTACTTTCTCAAATGAATGTCGTATGCGAGAGTTATCGCACTCTGACCGTTTTCCCAAACAGCAAAAAAGTCAAAAAAAAATCAACAGTCAAAGGGTGATGTGGCACTCTCTGGAGGTGACATGTGGCATTCTCTGGAGGTGACACATGGCAGTGGCAGAGGTGACATGTGGCAGGTTGCAAGGTGACTGGTCAGTGACAGGGATCCACCCAGCAGTTGACAAGTGGCAGTTTGTTGATGAATTGTTGGGTGCCACATGGCCTAGTCATGGGTTGCCACGTGGTTCCATGGGTATGGTCAATGGGTTCATATGGAAAAATGTTTGGGAGCTCATGGGATTTGAACCCATGACCTCTTGGTAGGCGCCCAAGACTTGGCAAAGTCCTTTTTACCAACACGCCCTTGATGGTGCTTATTAAATATAACCCACTTTAATAAAATTAAAGTGTATTGTAAAGGTGTATGGGCACACAAGGGGATAAGCTCTAGCCCAAGGAAATTGGGGATATCCCATAAAACCAGGGGGGTGCGCATGAGAAGGGGATTAGCCCACTTAAGGCGCCCTATTTTGAGCCCTGATCCCATGCAGAGCGCCATAAGACCAGGGGCGCGCACCTAGTTAGGGGGCTTATCCCTATATTTTCACAAATGTGAGTTTTTCACCATATATTAGTGATTTTTTAATGATTTTTTTAGCAGATTTAATGGATTTTGCCCATTTTTGGGAGATATTGGGCTCTTTTTGAGGCCAGATTTTGGGAGGAAGTTGGGGATGGATAACCAACTTCAGATCTATAAAAACCAGTCATGTTTGAGGCCATGGAGGACAGTCAAAGAAGAGTTATGTT
The DNA here is from genome assembly GCA_009831015.1 of Picea engelmannii. Taxonomy (NCBI): domain Eukaryota; kingdom Viridiplantae; phylum Streptophyta; class Pinopsida; order Pinales; family Pinaceae; genus Picea; species Picea engelmannii. The sequence continues at coordinate 34,762 of ML843494.1, forward strand.
GAAGGGAATCCAAGCCAAAACCATTTTTATGCAGGGAAGCTGTTGAGGAGCAGACGCTTGCAGGCCATTTCTGGGAGCTCCGGTTATCCATTTTGTGTGTCGTTTCTTCTGCTGGGTTCTAGAGATCTGGAAGAACATGACTAGATCAGTATTTTAGCCTAATGGCACTGTTGCAATGTACTTTTTGAGATTTTGAACAGAAATAAAGAAGCCTCCCCCACTGAGACAAAGGCTCGGAGACATAGGAAATTTTATGCCAAACTTCGTTATCACTTCTCTTGTTATGGTTTGTTGTTCTTATTGCTTCAGTTTAGATCTGTATACTATTTTATGGCTGTTATGTTCCTTCATTAAATTCATCCTCTTTCATTCAACCTCTTAAATGGTTAATTAACACATGAAATTAAAAACTCAACCACAGTCATTAAAAGATCTTTTCGGATCAAGTGGTATCAGAGCTAGTTGACGTTTGGATTTGAGTTTTCCATGTTAACCAGGGAAAAGCTACAGCGTGGTGAAGGAGATCTTGTTGCAAAGAATCCATTAATTGGATTGAGAAAGAGAGCTTCTCACAGCGAGAAGATGGCATCAGAAGAAGGGCTTTCTCAGGATGAGAAAGAGTTCCAGAAAAATTTCCTTGCTATGTCGGAGATGGTGAAAGTTTTGTATGAGGATTACTTGGAATGAAAGAGACTAGTTTTGGGTGAATCTTCAAAGGAAAAAGTGAAGAGGAAGAGGATCATCCTCAGATTCCTCCTTCACCTCCATCATCACC
>ML843494.1:36813-55771 GCA_009831015.1 Picea engelmannii
ATGGAACAATTAAAGAAGGCAATGCAAGCAAGAAACAAACCAATAATTGTTTCAAATGAAGTAATCGATCTTAAGCAAGAACAAGAAATGATTGTTGAATGGAAAATCAATCATAAGTTGCTTCAAGATAAGCTCATGTCGTGTAAATATTACAAGTATATCAGCTCATTTGCAATCATCTTTTTTATGCTATCATTAGTAATGTTGTCTACATGGATGATAGTGGCTTCAGTAAGATGTAACAGGGTTCAAATGGCTAACAATATACTGTCAGTTGTCATGATTATGTTACAGTTGATCTTGATGGGACAAGTGCACAGGACAGAGTTCAGAGATAGAGGACAAGCGGGGTGGCCTATCCCGAGCTTGTTAACTGGTTAGTAACCTTTTGGGGACCAAAAGGTCCTTTAGTGGGGAGGTGTGATCCAGAATCGGATCCAGGAGCCTAACAGGGCTCAAAAAGGCTCAAACATGAAAGTGCTTAGAATTCGACGAAACCAATGCCATTGCGTCTGGCTCATTCTCCTGATTCCGGCCATATATTTACTTTCTCAAATGAATGCCATATGCGAGAGTTATCGCACTCTGACCGTTTTCCCAAACAGCAAAAAAGTCAAAAAAAAAAGTCAACAGTCATAGGGTGACGTGGCACTCTCTGGAGGTGACACGTGGCAGTGGCAGAGGTGACATGTGGCAGGTTGCAAGGTGACTGGTCAGTGACAGGGATCCACCCAGCAGTTGACATGTAGCAGTTTGTTGACGAATTGTTGGGTTTCACATGGCCCAGTCATGGGCTGCCACATGGCACCATGGGATTGGTCAATGGGTTCATATGGAAAAATGTTTGGGAGCTCATGGGATTTGAACCCATGACCTCTTGGTAGGCGCCCAAGACTTGGCAAAGTCCTTTTTACCAACGTGCCCTTGATGGTGCTTATTAAATATAACCCACTTTAATAAAATTAAAGTGTATTGTAAAGGTGTATGGCCGCACAAGGGGATAAGCTCTAGCCCAAGGATCTTGGGGATATCCCATAAAACCAGGGGGGCATGCATGAGAAGGGGCTTAGCCCACTTAAGGTGCCCTATTTTGAGCCTTGATCCCATGCAGAGCGCCATAAGACCAAGGGAGCACACCTAGTTAGGGGGCTTAGCCCTATATTTGCACAAATGTGGGTTTTTCACCATATATTAGTGATTTTTTAATGATTTTTATAGCAGATTTAATGGAGTTTGCCCATTTTTGGGAGATATTGGGCTCTTTTTTAGGCCAGATTTTGGGAGGAAGTTGGGGATGGATAACCAACTTCAGATTTATAAAAACCAAGCCTATTTGAGGCCATGGAGGACAGCAAAGCAGAGTTATTTTGAAGGGAAGCCAAGCCAAAACTATTTTTATGCAGGGAAGTTGTTGAGGATCAGACGCTTGCGGGCCATTTTTGGGAGCTTCGGTTATCCATTTTGCATGTCGTTTCTTCTGTTGAGTTCTAGAGATCTGGAAGAACATGACCATATCAGTCTTGTAGCCTAATGGCACTTCTGCAATGTACTTTTTGAGCTTTTGAACAGAAATAAAGAAGCCTCCCCACTGAGACAAAGGCCCGGAGATGTAGGCAATTTTGTGTCGAACTCCGTTATCACTTCTCTTGTTATGGTTTGTTGTTCTTATTGCTTCAGTTCATATCTATATACTTTTTTATGGATGCTATGTTCCTTCATTAAATTCATCCTCTTTCATTCAGCTTCTTAAATGGTTAATTAACGCATGCAATTAAAAACTCAACCACAGTCATTAAAAGATCTTTTCGGATCAACCACACACACAACACAAGATGTACGTGGTTCACCCTCTCTCTAGGGCTACGTCCAGAGAACTGTGCTTATGATTTATTAAGGTAAAGCATACATTTCTTTTATGTGCTCTCAACTAGCAGATCTTCTTTCTTCTCTCTCCTTCTCTCCCTTTCCTATGCACCCAGCTGGAGGACTTGATCTTCACACACAATGGAAGATCTTACAATACCAGAAGGCTCTCTCACTTAGCACTTCTTTCTCACAACATAATAATCTCTCACCACTACAATAGAGTTAGATTGACAACAATATCCTACCAACCCAAAAGTATCGACCCGAACTAGGCCCTTTAGACCATATTTATATATTACAATCATTCACCGACAACCCTAGGCTGAAACCTAGGTGCCAAAACCCTAGATACCAAAACCCTAGGTGTCTAAAACCCTGGGTCAACTTGACCCACTTTTTTCGGGCTTCGCCAGCCTACCTTTCCTTCCTTCTCGCGCGGTGCTCCAAAGCATCCGACAATGGATTTTTCCACTTGTTGAGTTGTCCTCAATCCCTCTTCCTTGTTGATTTGTCATCCTCTATCTCCTCATCCAACGGCTTTCATTTTCGTACTTCGCTCCATCTTTTCTGCTCTTTTTCTCACTTCGACCCTATGACAGTCACTATGTCTTCCGTGAAGTTCACTTTTCACCTTTTCTTCCTTGTTCTTCACTTCCTTCCATAACCAAGGGCAAACAGGCCCCTAACAGTCACCTATGACTCATCTTGAGGCACCTCAGATCTTATCCTTATGTTTTACTTCGACTTTGGGCTGCGCAGGGAAGCCTTTGCTTTCTGTTCTATGCCTCATTCCCATCCTTGTGCAGACTGTCTTTTCTGTGTCTGGTACCCATTTTCAACTGCACCTGGTACCTAGACCCTTTTCTTCTTGCTTCTACTGAGGTCTGCAAGGCAACTATTTTTCATAGTACAACTTCAACCGACTCCCATTCACTAATCCTTCCTTCCATTCTCCCTTCAATGTTTTCAATTACGCAACTCCTCTTTTTGTAACATAGCCGATTTCATATGGTCCGAGCCAATGTATTCTGAACTTCCCTGGGTGTTTTTATAAACTTACTATCATACACTAGTACTAAGTCACCTTGCTTGAATGCCTTGTTCTTGACGTGTCTATCATGATATGCCTTCTCTCTTTCCTTATGTACCTGTTGGTGGAAACCTGCAATAAATTTGTCTTCTTCCAGTTCAACCAACTGTGCAAGCCTCTCTTGAACAGTGCCAGTATCATCCATACCTGTAAAGGAAACGATTCTTAAGGTTGGTACCAAGTATTCCATCGAGACAATAGCTTCAAGACCATAAACCAACTTGAATGGGGTCTGCATTGATAATGTATTGCAAGTGGTTCTATAGGCCCATAGTATTGTTGGTACTCTTAAATCCCAGTCATCCCTATTCACACTACAAACCTTTGTTAGTGTTGTCTCCAAGATCTTGTTGAATTCTTCAACCGTTCCATTTTCTTGTGGATGGTACAGTGTACTCTTATGATGGTGGACTACAAATTCTTCAGTCAAGGCTTCGACTGTCTTATTGATGAATTGTGTGCCTTGATCACTCATAAGGGTCTTGGGGCATCCAAACCTGGTTATTATGTCATCAAATATAAAATGCATAGTTGTAGTTGCACTATAGTCCTTTACTGCTCTGTCTCTGACCCATATGGTTAATTATTCTATCGCAGTGATGATATACCTTGCTTCTGTGCGCTTTCTTGGTGGGTTTATAGGTCCCACGAAGTCAATGGCCCACTTTTCAAATGATTGTAGGTTCATCTATGGTGCTAATGGAATTTCATCCCTTCTGGATAGTTTTCCAACTCTCTGGCATACATCATAGGCTCTGGCATAATCTTTAGCATCTCTATGTAAGGTAGGCCACCAAAGGCCAGCTCTTAGAACCTTCTGCATAGTTTCTCTCCCTGCATAATGTCCTCCTGTGATGCCTTCATGAGATTCTGCAAGGATCATTGGGCACTCTGTCTCCATAACACACATCCTTAATATCTCATTGGGTCCCATTTTGTATAGCTGACCAGCTATAATTGAAAAGTTTGCAGCGTGCACCACTAATTATTTCTTCTAGGGAGTTGTATACTCACTAGGTGCCATTCCTATTGATAGGAACTAGAATATGTCTATGAAGTGGTCATCAATCTTTCTAATGGCGAGAAGTTGTGCATCCGACAGTGTATCCTTCAAATCGATGGGTTCTTCGCCATGTTCCAACCTTGACAAGTGGTCAGGGCCCTTGTTCATTCTATCTAGATTAGCTATGATCTCAAAATTGTATTATTGAAACAGCAGAAGCCATCTGCATATTCACCCCCCCAACACTGGCTTGTTGACCAGGTATTTCAGTACGAAGTAATCTGTAAACATTTTGAAGTGTCCTCCCAACAAGTAGTGGCGGAATTTTTGTAGCACATACACCATGGCCAATCCTTCTCTCTATGTAGTGATGTAGTTAATTTCTATTTTGGATAACTTCCTGCTAGAAAAGGCTAATGGGTGATCGATGTCTCATGTTCCCAGCTGTGCTAACACATCTCCTAAGGCAATGGATGATGCATCGACATGCACATGGAACTCCTTGCTCCAATCTGGAAAAACAAGAATGGGCACAGTCACCATCTTTTGTTTCATGGTGTCGAAGCTCTGTTGGCATTCATCTGTCCAACCAAACTGACAATCTTTCTTCAACAACTTCTCCATTGGTGTTGTAATTTGAGCATAGCTTTTAATGAATTTCCTATAATAGCCAGTATGTCCCAGCACAGTGCGCAGTTGTTTGACCGACGTTGGAGGTGGTAGATCAACGATAATGGCGATTTTAGAGGGATCTACCAGTAATCCTTGCTTGCATACAATATGACCTAATAGCACTCCAAATGGTGAGAAGAAGATGCACTTCTTCATATTTAAAGCAATTTGACACTGCCTGCATTTATCCAACATTAGTCTCAGACATTCAGTATGGTTTTTCAACAAACTAAACACAGTCCAGTCATCAAAATATGCTTCTAGAAATTTATGCAAAAATTATTTGAACGCTTCGACCACCACCCTGGAAAAGATGGTTGGGGCATTCTTCAGTCCAAATGGAATTATTGTATACTGATAAGACCCCCATTCTGTGGAAAATGTGGTCTTGAGGTGATCCTCCTTGGCAATCTAGATCTGATGGTATCCTGAGAATCCATATGCAAAAGAATATACCTCCTAGCCTCCCACGTTGTCTAATACTTCATCAGTGAATGGTGTATGGAAAGGATCATGAAGATAGGCATCATTCAACTTCTTGATATCCACACATATCCTGATTTCTCCTACCTTCTTGTCTTGTACCACCATAGGGCTAATCCCCTCTGATTCTTTGGCAGGTTCAATAACCCTCGCTTCCAACATTCTGTCGAGCTCAATCTTCACTTTTTCCTTATATTTTGGGTTCAATCTGTAGGGTCTTTTCTTGACTAGCTTCGCACCTAGTTTCAAGGGTATCCTCATCTCTCCCATAGGTCCTTTGATACCTTTCATATCACTGAAATTGGTCGGAAACAAGTCTTGATATTCGTGCAGCAACTTTTTAATCTTGTCAATGGTAGCAGCATCCCAGTAATCTCTTACATTAGCAAGATTTGGTGTCTCCTCTACCTCAATATTGACTTTTCTAATATTGATTGGCTGACTAATAAATGGTAGCTCAACTCTCGGTCCTTCCACATCTCTTTGGCCCTCCTTTTAAGTGATGTTTACCTTCCTGGGATCATCATCGTCATCGTTGATGTTGTAGCAACTCTGTAATTTTCGGAGAGGCGCGGTCCATCCGTCCTCTTCTTGTTCCAAAGGGAGGCTATATTCCTCTTCAAGTACTTTCTGTCTCACAATATGTAGTGTGTGGTCTACTAAAGGATATTCACTTTCAAATAAAAAGGTGGTTACAAAGTTCTGAACCATACCTTCCCAGTCTGTAGTGATGAGGCGCAGCTCTGCTTGAAGGTACCAGTTGATAGGGGTTGTGTCTAGCATGTTAATGAATCTGTGCGCCCATTGTTCTTAGGGAATGCCACTCCAGGCCTCTTCTCATTGGTCCTTTGGACAGCTTCGAACTGTGTATCTCACTTCGCAGCTTTCTACTTGAGCTGAGAACCACATTGTCATCAAAGTTCGGCATTGTACCCAGTCTATAATATTGCTTTTGTGGGTTCCCCACCATATTTCTAGTGTGGCTTTCAGGTTCTCATCCATTGCCAATAGCCTCTATTGTGTTGGTACATTTTCTTCAAAATCTGATAGGAAGGCTTCTAAAGGGTTCAGGCCATCAAATGTGGGTAAGTTACTTACTGTTGTGCCAATCCAGCAAACTTCTCTGGTTAATCTAACACATCTTCTAGTAGATACTTTGTACATCTTGTTCTTCCAGTTCTCCAACACTTCTTCTGAATCTAATGAACACGTGTTGTCACTTCTCTAGCTCAGATTCCCATAGGTTGTAGGGTTGATGTAATCCTATTGTCTGGCTGTCAGTTTGTATATGTTTTCTAATGCATATGCGTAGTCTTCTTCTCTGATGGGCTCTATGTATCGTTGAACTTCATATGGATCTAAAGGTGCAATGACCCTAAGGTAATTCTTTTCAAAAGTCATGCATCTCTTCTTTAAATCAACCATTGTGGAGTTATCAAAGGCCCAATCAATTCCTAATAGTGCAGGGTAAGGGAAATTGTCATCAACAATTTCAATTACCTCAAAATTTGTGAACATTCTCACTCCATCGATGTCCACAGGGACATGTTCCAATCTACCAAAGGGGCTGACAACTTGTTGGTTAGCCATTCTAAGCCTGATAGGGGAATATATTAACCTCAGTTTTCCCATTAGTTCCCAAGTTTGCTTCGTCATGACATTAACCTCCGACCCTAAGTCGAGGACTACATAGTCTATCGCATACTCTCCTATTTGATCATTCAAGTGTAATTCTTTATTTTTCCTTCTCATTTTTCCGATTTGATGTACTGCCCTATTCAGTAAGGGGTCTATCTTTCCTAGTTCATACTGTCTAATTAATTTTTGTAGCTCTTGCACAGCGCCTTTATCCTGAATCAACTTAACACAGGTGCATAAGAATTCCATGAGCTTGCTTACCTCTTTTCCCTCTTTTGGTGAAGTCGACTGATCAAATGCCTGAGGCATTCCATATTCTCTTATTTCTGGTCATGTCTTTGATGAGGAACCTTGATCTACTTTGAATTCTTGCCTTGCTTCCTCAAATATTTTCCTTTCTTTCTTCGCATCAAAATTTTGGGTCTTCTCTACAGCTTTCCTGATACCTGAGTCTTATGCGATCTTTCCTTGGGTCATTCTATCCTCTCCTGTAGTAGTGCCCCCTCGAGTGATAACAGCGACTTTAGGTTATGATCTATGAGGTTTAGCACATATCAGTTGCACTTGTGGATTTTGCTGAGGTCCTCGTCTTTCCTGAAGCTTAGAAAGAAGCACAGGACATTCTTCTATAACATGGTCGAAGGAGCCGCAATAGATGCATGTAGTGCAAGGATTATAACAATCCCTTGAAAAGTGTCCTGGTTGCACATAGTTGTAACAGATGATTTGTCCTCAGCCTCAGCCCATTCCTCCTCCTTGTCCTTTTCCTTTGTATCCACCACAAGGATTGAAATTTCCTCTTCTTGGGGAGTTATACTGTAGAGTGTTTCCTTCTTGTTGTGCTTCACCTTGGATCTTGTATATGTCCCTCGATCTTTTGTGCATAAGTTCATAAGCCCTACAATCCCTATCGATGTGCCCCACAGACTTACAGAATGTGCAATATAAATTTTTGGGAGTCTGTACATACTTATGCATGTAATATCACTCACCTGTACGATGCCTATTTCTACATACTTTGCACCAGGGCAGGTTGACTTTCTTCAAGGATCTCGGTGCTCTTGAGGCCAAATATTCATGGAATAAAGGACAATGTTCCTTATCATGGACTTTTGATCTACATCTTACACACCAGATATATTCTCTTTTGTCCTTCCCCTTGTCCTTCTTCATATCCTCGACCTGCGGAAACAAACTAGTCAGTTGGCTCAAGATATGGTTCATACATGAGTTGTATTCTCCCATAGGGGCTTATTCAAGATTCATAGAGATTTCCAATGCTTCTTCCTATGAAGTAATATTCTGTTGCATCAGAGGAACTCTGATGTGTGGTAAAAGGGCAGTGATGAACCATTCTTTATTTAGTTCATCTAGGATCTGAAAAGTTAATCGGCCTGTTAAGGTCTTGAACCTTTGATCGAACTCCCAAACAGGTTTGGCTACCTTTTGCTTGATCTCCTTCAGCTCTGTAATACATTGTGACTCTGACTTAGGTTTCTTAAACTCTACAATCAGCGCATTCTTGATCTCATCTAGTGACTTAGGTTGTGCAATTCCCTGGACAAGCTTCATGTACCATCTCAGTGTGCGATCCCTTAGAGTAGTGTTGAACTGGGTCCTTTTAACAGCTTCATCATTGACATTTTTAATATTCCATACAGCTTCGCATAGAAACCAATGTTGATCAGGATCTTCAGATCCATCTCCCCTAAAGATAGGGAGCCTCATCTCATCTTCCATAGAGCTACCTAGTTTTCCTATCTGAGTAGATGATGAGCTACTAGTAACAGTACTCTGAGTACTCTGGTGGTTCTGATTATTTTGATTACCTAGTGCTGCTAAAATAACAGGAGGATTAACAGTATTTACTTCAACAGTTTTCATAGTTCCTGAAGTCTCAGGCTCATCCTAGTGAGGTTCTTCAGCTTCTCCTTCCTCTATCCTAGCAGGTTCTGAATGTTCTCCGTCTGTCAAATCTGCCTCTTCTCCACTGTAGAAACCCGCTTCCCCGTAGTTTTGCTTAAATAGGTTCTCAAGGTGAACCCCTCTGAATACTCTCCCACTGCGTGTATGTCCAACTTCTGTATCGTTGTCACTGTCTGAATTCCTGAACATTAGTCTTTTCAAATCCACTCGATCTATTGTATCTTCGATACATTCTTTTCATGCAACAACATCTTGATTTTCAGCTTCAGAAAGTGCAAAAATGTTCCTCTGGGTCCTTTGAAAAAGTATCTCTTGTCTTGGCTATACAATTCTACTTTGTCAACAGCAAACTCTATGATGTACCCTCCAATGGTACTATCGAACTAGTGATCTACTACTCATGATACGGTGTTATCAACTTCCTTGACCTTCTTGATCAACTCTGACATCCAAACCACAGGAACATGGATGATTTTAGGGGCTAAATTTCGCTCATGGGCTAATTTTCCATGGTTTTCCAAAAAGGATATTCGTTATTTTAAAAATGATTCGCCCAAATTCTATAGGATAAAATTATTTTATCTTAAAAATCGCCAAAAATTTATAAAAACTATATAAAATCCTTATAAATTTGAATATTTTTACAAAAATATCGCCAAACATTTATAGTTGGCATATGAAGGATTAGTAAGATTCGCCAGGGTTTCTACATTTTAAAACAAATTTCCATCCTTAAAATCATCCCTGCACAGGAAGTCTAGATCGGATCTCGAACTGGGTATCGGCTAATCTAATTAGCCACTCATACATCTCCTAATGGATTCCTCCAAAGAATATCTTGTGTATATCCGTAAAAATGTACTTCTCTAGCTAGTCCTCTGAACTAAGATTAGGGTTCTTGTTCTGGTCTTCAGCGAAGTCCTTTTCTTGATCTTCTATCCACTTTTGAGTTTCTGTCTTCGATGGGAACCACCTTGACGTTCCCTCAAGAATATTTTGGTCTCGGCAATGGAACCATTTGTTGGCACAGGGGAAGACCCAAGGTTCACTCGAAGAGTGCACCAACAAGCCCTAGCTACTGGCCCTTTCGGCAACACCTGCGAAGCAAATGCAGTCTCACCCGAAGAAACGATGAGGGGGTTGCAGGATAGAGATGTCTACAACCAGGGGAATATCAAGTGGATCTAGTACAACAACAACACAACATGCATCTATCTCTTATCAAGCTAGATCTACCCTGCACAGTTATAGATCTTATCTAATACAACAATTCAAATAACAATATAACAGTGACAAAGATCAAAGCATCAACCACACACACAACACAAGATGTACGTGGTTCACCCTCTCTCTAGGGCTACGTCCACAGAACTATGCTTATGATTTATTAAGGTAAATCATATAGTTCTTTTCTGCGCTCTCAACTAGCAGATCTTCTTTCTTCTCTCTCCTTCTCTCCCTTTCCTACGCACCCAGCTGCGGGACTTGATCTTCACACACAGTGGAAGATATTACAATACCAGAAGGCTCTCTAACTTAGCACTTCTTTATCACAACATAATAATCTCTCACCACTACAATAGAGTTAAATTGACAACAATATCCTACCAACCCAAAAGTACCAACCCGAACTAGGCCCTTTAGACCTTTATTTATATATTACAATCATTCATCGACAAACCTAGGCTGAAACCTAGGTGCCAAAACCCTAGATACCAAAACCCTAGGTGTCTAAAACCCTAGGTCAACTTGACCTTCTTTTTCCAGGCTTCGCCAACCTGTCTTTCTTTTCTTCTCACGCGGTGCTCCAAAGCATCCAACGGTGGCTTTTTCCACTTGCTGAGGTGTCCTAGATCCCTCTTCCTTGTTGATTTGTCATCCTCGATCTCCTCGTCCAACGGCTTGCATTTTCGTACTTCGCTCCATCTTTTCTGATCTTTTGCTCACTTCGACCCAATGACAGTCACTGTGTCTTCCACGAAGTTCACTTTTCACCTTTTCTTCCTTGTTCTTCGCTTCCTTCCATAACCAAGGGCCAACAACACTTATCACCCCTAAAATATATAAGTCATAGAACCAATAAATATTAACTATTATATCTCGTAAACCTTATAACACCTAAACCCTTTAATTCATTTAACCCCTAACTCCTATAACATCTAATACGTAATCTCTAAAATCTATAACCGCTAACCATATAATCCCTAACTCTTATAACCACTATCATCTATAACCCCTAATATAACTCTAATAATGTCTAACTCTTTATAGAACCTACTTCCTAACATTGTAACCTTTAACACCTAACTATTATAACTCAATCACATGTAACCTCTATAAACCCTAATATAACCCATCACTTGTATAACACTTATACCCTTATAATTCATAATTGTTATCCTCTATAACTTAACCCCTGTAACCCCTTACCTCCAGCATGCATCAGTGTTAATTCCTAACTCATATAAAACACTCATAGGCTTGCAAACAACCCATACAATGGACTCATGTGTTGGCTCGAGCACTCATTCAAGGCTATTGAGCTCAAGAATATTAAACAATATCTTGAGGCACTTGTTTTAGGCCACAAGTATTGTGCCATGGTAAAATTTCATGGGCACGGTAGACTTTACCTATAAAATTGTTGGACGGAGGAGGTCTCATACACCAATTTGGTGTCTTGCTTGTCTATGACCTTAAAAATATATTATTATTATTATTATTATTATTTTAATTAATATATTAAAAACATTAAAAAAATTGTGTTAAAAAAAAACAAAAAACATTAAAAAAAACAAAACATAAAAAATAAAACAAAATTTAAACAAAATTTAAAATTAGTATTAGAGCTCGTGCCCATCTAGCACCCACGGCCTAGAGCTCGCACCCATCTATTCACACCACAAAAATTAGCACTAGATTAGCTCATGCCCTGCATTCACACTCGTGCCCTGCATTCACACCTGCACCCTGCATTCAAGCCCGGAGAGAAAAACCCTCCATTCAAACCCAATGAGAGGGAGGAGAGAGAGAGGGAGGAGGTGCCCTGCATTCACACTCGTGCCTTGCATTCAATCCCACAGAGCGAAACCCACCATTCAAGCCCAGCGAGAGGGAGGAGGTGATTGTCCGGAGAGGGAGGAGAAAACCCCCAAGAGGGAGGAGAGAACTTGGCCAGTGAGGTATTTTTTTATGGGAAGGAGTTGGTTGTCTCGAGAGGGAGGAGAGAACCCCCAGTGCAAAAACCTCAGGGAGATAGAGGAGAGAGGCTTGTAAAACCCCGTGGAGACATAGGAAAGAGCTCATGGAGTGGAGATATTGCCGAAATTGGTAATTTATGATTGGTTTAATTTTCATAAATAATGCTAAATAGAGGTAAACCAAATTGCACATTCTCCATTTTAAAGGTAGTTAATTATTTTCCTATATATTTCTTTGTAAACACTTATTATAAATTATAATATTTTAAGATAAATTCATAGAGATGGTGTTGTTTTGTTGGGCATGTAAGGGTATATATGTAGTGAACTCTAGGTGGTTTTAAGAATCAATATGGCTCAATAATATTTTAGTTAATAAGGGGTGCTATACAAGACCTTAACTTTGACATGGTTTTTAAGATTCAAAAAGGTCTCGTATAGCATGTAGATATAAGAAAATAGTCCAATTAAGTAGTCCAATTAAGGATAGTTCCCGAAGTTGAACTACTTATTTCAAAAATATTTTCCTTGAATTTGTTCCCATCATGAAGGTGACATGAGACCTAATGAAATTAAAACTTTTCTCGACCCATTTCTAAGGGTAAATAATTAGTGGGATATTAAATGGAGTGACCTCGATGTTTAAGTACAACACCAATCATATAATGAGAAGTGTCTATCTCAACTTTTAAGGGTTGATTTAAATAAGGTAAATGCAAAGTTGGAGCTGTAGCATAAGTTGGTGTGTATCCTTTGAAATATCTCGTCAACAACTATGGGAGGATGTGAAAAACCATTGATTGAATAATTTATGCAAGGGGTGGTCAATGTGGGAGAATTAGGTGATGAAACATTGATAAAAATTAAGACCACCTAGAAAACTCTTTAAACTCTTTAAAAATTAAGACCACCTAGAAAAATCTACTCCAAATCTCATTGGACTACTATGTGACTTTTTCTCCCTCCTTAATGATTTTCCTCTAATCTCTTCTTACCTAAAATCTCAGTTTTATGATAGAAGGTCTTCTTTATTTGTGAAACTCCATTCCCTAAATTGTTTCTTTTTCTTTCTATTCATCTAACTAGTCAACTACCATTCTTCTTTGCTTATGTCAAAATAGTGAACTTTGAACTATAACATTTTTCCAATATGGTTAAGGGTTTTGATATTTGACCAACCACCTTTTGAATACAAAGTGGTAACCACCCTTATCTTAACTAAACTATAGATTTTTTCTTTCTCTCTTTAAAAGAAAGATTGGGGTCTTCAAGCGTTGTATCTATTTAATTTTTCCCCATTTAAAATTGTCTTCAATATTTTAGAACTCTATGATGGCTAGTTTCCTAAGTTTGTAGTAAATGTATGGAAGGTGTTGGTATAGGCCCATAGTTTGATCCTAACCCATGTTACGAGGGAAAAACTCTCTATGGCCAGGGTAAACCACAACAGACAAGTATGACTGTTGAAATCTACTCAATTCCAACATATTCTATATAAACCAATTTGCAAGAGAGATAAGAAAGAAGCCTACCTCATTCCAACGTTTGAAGATGTCCACCGTTGAGCACTTCGACCCAAAGCTTTATACCTGCGACAAGTTCTCAACAAACAAGTAGATCAAGCATATAGTGATAATATAAAAGGTTAGCACATTAGATAGCATAATCCATCAATCAACATTACAAACATGCCCATGGATAATAATCATATATTTGCATGATACCAATAGGACGGGAAAGGAGTATTTCTATTAATAAATGATTAGCAGAAGTGATAACATTACAGATTTATGTGTCGACATGGTTCGGAACCAAGAAACCAAGTTCCTTCCAACTAGGTCTCCACCACTTCAATTCTTCACCAAAGGCAAGCTCATAAAAAAGAGACAATGAGGTTCTCTCAACAATAGCGAAAGAGCTTAGGGGATAAACATTGTGTTCAGACTTGAGGGACAAAGGGATGCAGACTCAATATGAAGTAATTTCTCCAGAGTAACTTTGCTCTCAAAGTTGAATGCTTTCTCCTCTTTTCCATAGATCGGAATTGTGCTCTTATAGCCTTCAAAATGTAACTGAAGGGTTGAGTCGGAATGTTTCCAGTATATGGAAGGACAAGGATCAGAGATTACCTATCGTGACATGGAAACCCAACTTCATTTTTTTATTTTCTGGCACAAATCCCAATGTACAGGGGTTGTAGTGGAGCATCCTGCGCATACGCATGTTGTATAGTAGATAGGGCACGTATATGTGGAAAAATGTATATTTTTAGCTCTGGATTCATCAAAAAGGGATGACAAGTCTGCATAGGGAAATGGAAAAATGTCCTCTATGCAAGATAGAAATGGTGAGGCAAATATTGTTATAACAGATGCCCCCTAATGTGTGAGATCAAAGGAGTATCTGTGATGGCCGAAATACATTATAAATAACCAGAAGTGGAGTGGTGTAAACCCAGCTAGAAAGACTAGTTGCTCATTACATTTTGTGTTGACTTTACATACATGGTTGCCAATAGAATACAATGCAGATCCATGTGGAAAATATACCAAATAAGTGTTTGTGGCCATGAATAGGCAAATACAAATGCAATTATATGCCAAAATTTGTCATAATCATGAACAAGGACCAGTAGAACCAGTCTCAAAACCAATCTGAAGATATATGTATACAATGGAGTATAATCTGATGTCCCATTATTATTGAAGTCAAATAGGTGTTGGTCCAATTAAAGGGAAGCAACAGCTCAAGAAAGTTGCGGCCACATAGTGATTTCTTCAAGTATTCTACACTATCCGCCAAGGGTGCAAGTCTACATCATGTGAATAAAGGAGTTGAGGTCGAACACAATGAGACATCGTTTGATTACCGGTCATTGAGGTATATCGTTAACAAATGTGAGACAGCCTACCAATAATGAAAGTAGGTATCAAGGCACCGAGCACATTCCTACAAGTGTGATTAAAGGAGTTGGTGCTGAACACTTGAGCAATCCATTGATTAGGAGACATTGATGTATTTCAATCTGTCAATGGCGAGAAAGCCTACCACTAATGACTGCAAGCCTTAAGGTACTCATAAAACTCTAGGTCCCATATCCAGAAGAAATGAGTTGAAGTCGATGGAAAGAGACCCACTAAAAGGAGAGCATTAAGGCATCTCTCATTAGTCAGCATGAGGAACAAAGAAGGAGCTTCATAATTTGGTGGAGATCAAACAAAGAACATGTTCATGAACCAACGACCCTATGCGTCTTTTGCGTGTGCCAAATGAAAGCAGTACACGAAAAGGACCCTCTGAATAGCAGTCAATGATGAAAATTGTTGACAAAGGTGAGGAAACCACCAATAAGGCTAATGGCATCCAAGACACTGCACAAATCCCAAAGTGTGAATAGATGTCTTGTCGTCGAACACAAGGGAAACCACCCAGTCAATGACCAATGATGAAATGTCTATTGTTGGGTTCAAGGCGACCTACCAATGATGAAAGTAGGGCCAGGGTGCATAATAAGACCATAGTATCATGTGATTTTGAGACAAATTGAGGGTATGGCCAACATGCAAAGTCAAGAGTTATAAGGAATGGCCGACACAGGTTGATAGACTTCCTTTGAACAAGAGCATGAGACATATGGTAGACTCCGGCATCATAGAATCAATGATGTAACTATTAGATGCAGGAGGCATCAATAATGTTCTCTATAGGGACTGGAAGAGTAACCAGTCGGTAGGTAAAACTCTGTAACGAGATCAAATTCCTAAGTCTATTCTAAACCCAAAATTATGATGACACAAGGACTCAATAACTTTGTGCTATGTTCAAAGGTGACACGACTGCTACCAAATATAATATAGTACTCCCTTCCCAACCGTATATATATATATATATATATATATATATATATCATAACAAATGAATGCTATGATACAGAGGAGGAAATAAGTGTCGCAAGTAAGCAAAACTAGTTCCAGCAGCGGAACGTACCTACGCTCAATGCAAGGAAATGCATGCGGGAGATGGACACTTGGGCTGATGTTCCCTCAAGGGTATAGGGTGTCAAATTGCGAAGGATGTAAAAACTGCTTAGGAAAAGGTTTATAACGCAAAGCGAGAACTGGCTAAAGGCTCAATACTGCAAGTGAGGGCATGAGATGCAATCACAACCTAACACCAAAAAATGTCCTTTTTTATGTCTTTTAGTCTACTTGGTGTGAAAAAGGGATAAACTTGTGCCAAATAGATGTCTTTTCAAATCCAATTTACGAGCGTGAAAAATACAAGTTCACTCGGCGATCTTTTCTATTTTTGGTAACGAGTCGAAAAAGAGCTTAACTAAGACTCATGATCTTTCAAATCCAATTTAACGAGTGTAAAAGGGACAAATCACTTGGCAATCTTTTCTCTTTTTTAAAATGAGCCTGAAAAGAGCTTAACTAAGACTCACGACCTTTCAAGTCCAATTTAACGAGTGTGAAAGGGACAAATCACTCGGCAATCTTTTCACTTTTTATGAACGAGTCGTAAAAGAGCTTAACTCAGACTCGTTAGGGATATTATAGGCGGAAAGTCACAAGGGAGGCCAAGGCTCCCGTGCAGACCTTCTATGGAATGTTAGTATCTTACTAAGAACCGAAACAAGCTTGGGAAGATCCAAAGCTCTCCAAGTCGAGGAGGACAAAGTGCTAACGGAGGTTATCGTCTGTGTGATATATTGGATAATGTCTCTTCCTAGAAAATACATAGGCGGAGACATTGGATACCCCATAAGACCATCCCAATCAAAGGGAACCTCGTCAAGACTTGAAGGGAGAGAACTCGAGAAGAGTAAAACTCTCTCTTGTTCAAAAGGTGAAGTACTAAAAATTATAAGGACATGGAATAGAAGGTATAGAACCAAAACCAGAAAAGCAGGATCGACCAAAAATTGCATTGGCGCAACCACTTCCTTAGACTTTTCACTCTCCAAGAGAAGAGTGGGGTCGATCGAATATTGCATCGATATGACCACATCCTCAACCATTGGTTGAATAGGATGCGAGAAAACAAGGTCAATAGGTGCATCACCCCAAAAAATAGGAGTGTGTTTGGTCGAAGATTGCATCGACACGGCCACAGTTTGAAAAATATGCGAGACAACAAGGTCAAGAGACGCATCATCCCTGAATATAGGAGAGGTTTTGGTCGAAGATTGCATCGAAACGACCACAGGTTGAATGGGATGTGAGACAACAAGGTCAAAGGACGCATCAAATCCTAAAGGAAAAGGGGTGTCAGCCGAATATTGCATCGGTGTGACTATTGTATCAACCAAAGAAGGAACAGAGTGTTGTGAAACCATAGATGGCTCAAAACCCGAAGGGCCCTTAGGTGAGCCCCACGCTTCTGGTATCCCAGCAATAATAAGACACAAACGAGTAAGGTGACTTCCTTCACAAGTCCTGCAAAGGAATCTAGGCTTACGTCTGAGACGTTTAGGATTCTCAATCATATGAATGCCCCCAACATGACTTGCAGTGGCTGGTGACATGCTCCCAGCATGACTTGTAGAGGTTGGTTATAGGTTTTCAACATGACTCGCAAAGGTTGTTGACCAATCTCCAACATGACTAGCAGAAGTTGGTGATATAATGCCAGTATGACACGCAGTGACTGGACTTGTGCCCCCAGCATGACTTGCAACGGCTGGTTGTAGGTATTCAACATGACTCGCAAAGGTTGTCGACCAATAGCCAACATGACTAGCAGAGGTTGGTGATATAATGACAGTATGACACGCAGTGACTAGACTTGTGCCCCCAGCATGACTTGTATCATCTGGTCCAGAGGTTGTCGACCAATATCCAACATGACTCACAGAGGTTGTTGACCAATCTCCAACATGACTAGCAGAGGTTGGTGATGTAATGCCAATATGACATGCAGTGACTGGACTTGTGCCTCCATCATAACTTGTAGTAGTTGTTTGCAGGTCTTCAACATGACTTGCAGAGGTTTTCGACCAATCTCCAACATGACTAGTAGAGGTTGGTGATATAATTTCAGTATGGCACGCAGTGACTGGGCTTGCGGTAGTGGTGAATTGCGACATTTGAGACCAAAGTCCAAGGAAAGATTGGTTCTGAGAAATTGCAAGCTACGAAGGATCCTGGTTTACACCCTGTCCCTGTCTGGTAGGATAGTATCCTCCTCCATACTGATTCATAGAGGGTAGTAGGGGCATCAACACTGAGGAAGCGGCTTGCAAAGAGAAAGTGACATGACAAGGGTTACTCATGTGAGGATATATGTTTCCCCCATATGAAGGAACTTTGTGAAGGGGGTTTGCCATACTACAAAAATAACTTCCCCCGAATGAAACACCAGAGGACAGATGGAGGTCAACCATGGGAAAAGTGTTCATAAGAACCGACATGGCAGAAGAAGGATAAGTGGACAGAGTGTAATAAGTATAATGATTGCATAGTTTGGCACTTACTTCTTGCATAGTGGATTCGTAGGAAGGAATATTCCAACCTCCTACCATAAGAGGTGTTTTAAGGATATGACTCCCACCAAACGGAGAGGGATAAGAAGGAGTCATCATGCCCCCATACCCAAAACTTGTATTTGCATAAGGAGGCGAGATAGAGGATGGCAAGTGCGAAGACATATTAGACATACCATGAGAAAAATGATTAGAGACCCAAGGCATTGACTGAGTACCATAATTTTGCATGCCATTATAAAAAGCAGACGGATTTTCATGGGGGGGGTGGCAGTAAATGAGGGAGAAAAAGGAACTCCACTATCCATGATAACAAAGACTCGGCATGAAATCCTATGGTCAACTAATAACCAAAGAGCATACCAAAAAGTCAAATGGCCAATATACATGCAAACGGGCTAAAGTGGTTGAGTGGCCTCCCTCGCTAAAGAAGGTATGTCTCGTCCAAGAGGGACCTGAGACTCCCCGCTAAAGTTTGGAGGTAACAGAATCAGTTATAGGGCCCCTCGTGGGCTTAACAAACAGTCGGTCAGAACCCCCCAGAGAAGTAATCTTCCATAAAGGTTGTGTGTTGTCTGGCCCGTATCTGACCC
>ML843495.1:27447-38567 GCA_009831015.1 Picea engelmannii
GGAGGAAGATCCTCCTAATGAAATCAATGTTGTGAATATAAACATTAACCCAATAAATTGCATGTCAGTTAGATATACTATTACAAGGAAAAAACAAATTTAATTTGTCATCATTAGCTCAATCGGTTTGAATGGATTATTTCAAGGAAGAGTTTGTGTTATGGTCTCCCATCTAGTTAAGTTGAGGTTCAATTCCAACTAATTCTTTATGGGTTACTAGCCTTTATTGTGGTTGCTAGTTGAGTTACCCTCCAATCAGATATTTTGAGGCCCAAGGGAGGGATCCCATGAGGATTTCCTTGGAATATGTATATTTTCAAGTAAAACCTCATCAAGAAGCCCAAAAGATGCATCCCCACATTTGTGGATGGCATCCCTAGTAATCATGTTGGTGTAAACTAGTGCATGTCACCTTAGTGGATTTGAACCAACCACCTAGCAACAATTCTTTTAAGAAATGTATTTAGGGAAACAATCCAAATGTTTCCTCACTTTTCATGAATGACATTCGAGGTAACTGCCACTAGAGTACAACATGTACTCCTAACCCAAAGGATCTCTACCAAACATGAACATGTGACCTCTTAATGATCTCTACCTTGAAATTGGTTGATTTAAACCAATTAAGATAACCTATATTTTTTCATGGAATACAAATCATCCCACCCTCAATCTTGTAAGCGAGAATGAGATTGTTGGTACCTTTCCAACCTCATTAACAATTGGCTTATGATGAATCTCAATCAACAATTGACTCATGAAGAGTGAACACGTCACAAGCAAGATTTGAACCCTGGTGGAGAGGATAACATTCCTCCTCTTAACCACCCAAGCTAGACCCAATTGACTCCTAAAATTTGATGAACATGGGGGTGGGTTTTGATCTACCTATGTGTGCAGAGATCACAACATCATTTAATGCAATCTCTCAGGGTGCAACCACACATTCAACCATTACCACGAGATGACCCCATGGCTCCGAAAGATCCTTAACAAATATTAAATCTTTCACACTAGTAAAAAACTCCTCGCTCCTAATCATGGATACAAACCCTTTGGGCTAGATACAACCTATATATATACATATATTCCAAGGACAACCTCATGGGGAATCCTAGGATGTGTTCCCATTTCATGGATTCCATCCCTAATAAACTCATTAGCATAGACCAGTGCACCTCACCCGAGAGGATTCAAACCAAGTACTTATCGATAAAAAACTAGTCAAATGCCTAGCAACATTGGTAACAATGGAATGAGCTAACCCCTTGGGATGAATATGTTAAGAAACATATTGTCCCACCCTTAAGAACTTAATCTAGAGTGATATTGTTAGTACCTTTCTAGCCTAATAAGCCCACGAGGGGAAAACACATCACAAGTTATATTTTAACCTAGGTGGAGAAGATCCTTTAACCCCCTAAGCTAGACCCAATTAATGAGATGTGTGTGTGTGTGTGTGTATTAAAGAAATAGATTCATAGAGAACTTCCCCCATTTTCCCCAAAATTTTCGAATGGATGGCACATCAATTACCAACTAGAAACACCAAAGGAACTAACGAGAATTGATATTGAGACCTATTTAGACTTCATATAGTAGTGTATTAGCAATCAAGCTAGCCCTTGGGTCACGGGAAGACAAAGAAGGACACCAGAAAATGGTGCAAGTTCCACAAAATCCCTTGGCACAACACTGATGAATGTCCCTCAAAACAGTCATTGGTGGCCAAGATCAAACACAAAGAGCCGAACCCTAATTCAGAATTTGATTCTAAAAATAATGGTAAATGATAGATCATTGACGTGGACCCCACTGTTATTATCGCGACCGCAACAATTCAACCAGAAGAACCAACAGATCCTGAAGAGGGGGAGCGCCATTTTCATTCACAGATGTGGGTGAAGGGGACCCCACTACATTTTATTATTTATAGCGGAAGCCAAAAGAACCTCATCTCAACAGAGGTCGTCAAACAGTTGGGATTGTCGACAACACCACACCCACAACCATACAACATAGGGTGGCTTGGCCAAGGAAGAGATCTCCATGTCAGCCAACAATGTTGATTGTCATACGACATCCAACCCTTCAAGGATGAGGTATTATGAGATGTTTCCCCACTGGATGTTTGTGATGTTCTCTTGGGCCAACCATATATGTGGAAGCGCCATTCTATTTATGAGTCTCGACACCGCAGTGTCATTGTTTCTCTGGGGGGTCATCTCTATAGAATACCAGAGGTAGTTCCAACTACTGTTCCACCTAAAAAGTGCCGCAAGGTAGTATCTCATACTGCAAAATTTAGCTTATTCACAATCTATTCAAAAGGAGAACATAAGGACAGTGAAACCACTACAGCCTCGCCCCAAGCACCTTCTATCAAACAAAAGTAAGTTGACAAGGTTGCAACAAAGCACAAAGATTCATTTTTGCACATCGTCCTCTCACGTAGCCCACCTTGTTGAATGGCCTTAGCCTCAACAGGTTTGTGACAAACTTCCACAAACTTAGCAACACGACGTCTCCAACAAGGCAAGCAGCTCACTAAGATGCAAATTCAGAAAAGGCTTTTCCCGCTCCCCCGGGAACTCAACGCAATGGAGACAATTGCTTCCTAAGGAGGGAGGATTGATCCAGGTGGATATCAGTGGCCACCCACCTTTTTTGACTGGCTCAAAACAGTTTTCTGACAATTTTGGCAATTTACTATTTTTAGCAGTTTTTAACTTCCGGGGCCATTTTGAGGGCCCAAATGAAGGATTTTTGAGGTAGAGGTTCTCAATGATAGTTGAAGGCATGATTGAGCCCCCAAAATGAATCGCCTTGACAATACCTTTCCAACGAGCTATCACACACCTAAAACAAAAATCGTATGCAAAAGTTACGACCCCGAGAAGTTGATGTACTCACTTACCCAAACGGGGCTCACATGACTTTTGGCGCTTCATCTCCTAGGGTTATGTTTTTGGATGTCTAGGGTTTTTTGGCATTCCTGTTTATTGTAAAAAGGCCTTCAAAGCCTCATTGTAATGATCTTCTTGTGAATGCGTGTAGCCGTCACATCTCTTGTCAGAGATAAGCTGCCACCATTCTAGCGAGTCTTTCACTCTATATTTTTACAGTCTCTGTACATTTCTTTCATTAATAGAAATCGCGTATTACTGTATACCTGTGTTTATGGTTGCATCTATGATACATTTATGTTATCTTATTGAATATTTGCGATATCTCTGTGCATTTCTTTATTATATCTCCGCTTGCATTTCGTGTTGAAAATAATCCGGATCAGTGGTATCAGAGCAGGCTGCTCTTGATCATTTTTTCAGTGCATGTCCCCGACGAGGTCTAAGTATAGCAAGTTGGGTCTTGAGCTTGTCTCTTTTGAAGACAATCTCTCTCACATACCCAAGAAACCGTCAATGGCAGAAGAAAAGAAAAACGATGGAGCAGACGATCCTATCAATCTGTTGCTTGAGCAAGCTCTCACGCGACAAAGGGACGAAATGATGGAGAATTTTGCCCACATCCTTCAACGCATGCCGATAAAAGTAGGTGTATCTTCATCAAGCAGCCACTTTGGAGGCACCTCGCCTTTCAAGGTACAAGTTAATTTTGATATTCCTGTATTTGAAGGACAAATAGATGTAGAAGCCCTAGAAAAATGGTTAACTCTGCTAGAAGGTTATTTCTCTATTCACAATTTTTCCGACAAAGAAAAGATCACCTTTGCACTCCTTAAAGCTCTCCCTCATGTCAAACATTGGTGGGAAACTTACTGGGAGAAAAGTTCCACAGATGAGTCTGGAATATATGGGGCCGATCCCACTTGGGATTTTTGTGTGGATGCGGTAAAGGAACAATATTACCCTGTTGTTAACTACAAGGACCAGTACATGAGATGGACCACACTACAGCAAGAGAGGGGCCAAGCAATTCCAAATTTCACCAATACCTTCCATACCTTGCGCATCAAGTTGGGCATCAAAGACTAAGAGTGACATTTGGTTCTGAAATACTGTGGGGCTCTGCACAGATACATCCTGACTGAAATGGATTTTCTGGACATGTCATCACTCGATGCTGCTTATCGATATGTTGTTAAAATCAAGCAGAAATTTAAGCACCAGAACAAATGGGAGTTCGAGTCTCCAAATCTGAAACAACTGAAGTATGACAAAGATGGCCCTAGCAAACAGTCTCCTGAAAACCAGTCCAAGACACAAGAAAAGAAGGGTCACGGGAAGACAAAGAAGGACACCGGAAAATGGTGTGAGTTCCAAAAAATCCCCTGGCACAACACCGATGAATGTTTCTCAAAACAATCATTGGTGGCCGAGATCAAAGACAAAGAGCCGAACCCTGATTCAGAGTCTGATTCTGAAAATAATGGTAAAGGACAGATCATTGACGCAGACCCCACTATTATTGTCTCGACCGCAACAATTCAACCAGAAGAACCAACAGATCCTGAAGAGGGAGAGCATCTTTTTCATTCACAGATGTGGGTGAAGGGGACCCTGCTGCATTTTATTTTTGATAGCGGAAGCCAAAAGAACCTCATCTCAGCAGAGGTCGTCAAACAATTGGGATTGTCGACAACACCACACCCGCAACCATACAACATCGGGTGGCTTCACCAAGGACGAGATCTCCGTGTCAGCCAACAATGTCAATTGTCATACGACATCCAACCCTTCAAGGATGAGGTATTATGTGATGTTGCCCCACTGGATGTCTGTGATGTTCTCTTGGGCCAACCATATATGTGGAAGCGCCATGCTATTTATGAATCTCGACACTGCGGTGTCATTGTTTCTTTGGGGGGTCATCTCTATAGAATACCATAGGTAGTTCCAACTACTGTTCTACCTAAAAAGTTCCGCAAGGTAGTATCTCATACTGCAAAATTTAGCTTCTTCACAATCTGTTCAAAAGGAGAACAGAAGGACACTGCAACCACTACAGCCTCACCCTGAGCACCTTCTATCAAACAGAAGCAAGTCGATAAGTTTGCAGCAAAGCACAAAGATTCATTTTACACATCATCCTCTCATGTAGCTCAACTTGTTGAACAACCTCAGCCTCAACAGGTTCATGACAAACTTCCACAATCTGAGCAGCGCGACGTCTCTAGCAAGGTAAACAACTCACCAAGATGTAGATTCGGCAAACACTTTTCCCTCTCCCCCGGGAACTCAACGCAATGGAGACCATTGCTTCCTAAGGAGGGAGGATTGATCCAGGTGGATATCAGTGGCCACCCACCTTTTTCGACTGGCTCAAAACAATTTTCTGACAATTTTGGCAATTTACTGTTTTTAGCAGTTTTTAACTTCCGGGGCTATTTTGAGGGCCCAAATAAATGATTTTAGAGATATATGTTCTCAATGATATTGAAAGGAATGATTGAGCCCCCAAATTGAGTCTCCTTGACAATACCTTTCCAACGAGCTATCACATGCCTAAAACGGAGATCGTATGCAAAAGTTACGACCCTGGGAAGTTGATGTACTCACTTACCCAAACAGGGCCCACATGACTTTTGGTGCTTCATCTCCTAGGGTTAGGTTTTTTGGATGTCTAGGGTTTTTTTTATTGTAAAAAGGCCTTCAGAGCCTCATTGTAACGATCTTCTTGCGAATGTGAGTAGCCGTCACATCTCTTCTCAGAGATAAGCTGCCACCATTCTAGCGAGTCTTTCACTCTGTATGTTTATAGTCTCTGTACATTTCTTTCATTAATAGAAATTGTGTATTTCTGTATACCCGTGTTTATGGTTGCATCTATGATACATTTATGTTATCTTATTGAATATCTGCGATATCTCTGTACATTTCTTTATTATATATTCGCTTGCATTTTGTGCCAAAAATAATCCGGATCAGTGGTATCTGAGCAGGCTGCTCTTGATCGTTTTTTCAGTGCATGTCCCCAACAAGGTCCGAGTATAGCAAGTTGGGTCTCGAGCTTGTCTCTCTTGAAGACAATCACTCTCACACACCCAAGAAACCCTCATTGGAGGAAGAAAAGAAAAATGACGGAGCAGACGATCCTATCAATCTGTTGCTTGAGCAAGCTCTCACGCGACAAGGGAACGAAATGATGGAGAATTTTTCCCACATCCTTCAACGCCTGCCGATAACAACAGGCGTATCTTCATCAAGCGACCACTTTGGAGGCACCTCGCCTTTCAAGGTACAAATTAATTTTGATATTCCTGTATCTGAAGGACAAATAGATGCAGAATGGAAAAATGGTTAACTTTGCTAGAAGGTTATTTTTCTGTTCACAATTTTTTCTGACAAAGAAAAGATCACCTTCGCACTCCTTAAAGCTCTCCCTCATGTCAAACATTGGTGGGAAACTTACTAGGAGCAAAGTTCCACAGAGGAGTCTGGAATATACGGGGCCGATCCCACTTGGGATTTTTTTGTGGATGCGGTAAATGAACAATATTACCCTGTTGACAACTATGAGGACCAATACATGAGATGGACCACACTATGGCAAGAGAGGGGCCAAGCAGTTTTGGAGTTCACCAATACCTTCCATACCTTGCGCACCAAGCTGGGTATCAAAGACTTCGAGTGACATTTGGTTCTGAAATACCATGGGGCTCTACACAGATACATCTTGACTGAAATGGATTTTCTGGACATCTCATCACTCGGTGTTGCTTATCGATATGCTGTTAAAGTCGAGCAGAAACTTAAGCACCGGAACAAATGGGAGTTTGGGTCTGCAAATCCGCAACAACCGAAGTATGACAAAGGCGGCCCTAACAAACAATCTTCCGAAAACCAGTCCAAGACACAAGAAAAGAAGGGTCACGGGAAGACAAACAAGGACACCGGAAAATGGTGCGAGTTCCACAAAATCCCTTGGCACAACACCGATGAATGTCACTCAAAATAGTCATTGGTGGCTGAGATCAAAGGCAAAGAGCCAAACCCTGATTCATAATTTGATTATGAAAATAATGGTAAAGGACAAATCATTGACGTGGACCCTACTACTATTGTCGCGATCGAAGCAATTCAACCAAAAGAATCAATAGATCTTGAAGAGGGGGAGCGCCTTTTTCATTCACAAATGTGGGTGAAGGGGACCCCATTGCATTTTATTTTTGATAATGGAAGCCAAAAGAACCTCATCTCAGTAGAGGTCGTCAATCAGTTGGGATTATCAACAACACCACACCCACAGCCATACAACATCGGGTGGCTTCGCCAAGGACGAGATCTCTGTGTCAGCCAACAATGTCGATTGTCATACGGAATCCAACCCTTCAAGGATGAGGTATTATGTGATGTTTTCCCACTGGATGTCTGTGATGTTCTCTTGGGCCAACCATATATGTGGAAGCACCATGTTATTTATGAGTCTCGACACCGTAGTGTCATTGTTTCTTTGGGGGGTCATCTCTATAGAATACCAGAGGTAGTTCCAACTACCGTTCCATCTAAAAAGTGCCGCAAGGTAGTATCTCATACTGCAAAATTTAGCTTCTTCACAATCTGTTCAAAAGGAGAACAAAAGGACACTGCAACCACTACAGCCTCGCCCCAAGCACCTTCTATCAAATAGAAGCAAGTTGAACAGGTTGCAGCAAAGTGCAAAGATTCATTTTGCACATCGTCCTCTCATGTATCCCAACTTGTTGAATGGACTCAGCCTCAACAGGTTTGTGACAAACTTCCACAAACTGAGCAGCGCGACCTCTCCAGCAAGGCAAGCAGCTCACCAAGATGTAGATTCGGTAAACGTTTTTCCCTCTCCCCCGAGAACTCAACGCAATGGATACCATTGCTTCCTAAGGAGGGAGGATTGATCCAGGTGACTATCGATGGCCAACCACCTTTTTCGACTGGCTCAAAACAGTTTTTTGACAATTTTGGCAATTTACTATTTTTAGCAGTTTTTAACTTCCTGGGCCATTTTGAGGGCCCAAATGAAGGATTTTGGAGATTGAGGTTCTCAATGATATTTGAAGCATGATTGAGCCCCCAAAATGAATCTCCTTGACAATACCTTTCCAACGAGCTATCACATGCCTAAAACGGAGATCGTATGCAAAAGTTACGACCCCGGGAAGTTGATGTACTCACTTACCCAAACGGGGCCCACATGACTTTTGGCACTTCATCTCCTAGGGTTAGGTTTTTGGATGTCTAGGGTTTTTTGGCATTCCTATTTATTGTAAAAAGTCCTTCAGAGCCTCATTGTAACGATCTTCTTGCGAATGCGAGTAGTCGTCACATCTCTTCTCAGAGATAAGCTGCCACCATTCTAGTGAGTCTTTCACTCTGTATTTTTACAGTCTCTGTACATTTCTTTCATTAATAGAAATCTTGTATTAATGTATACATGTGTTTATGGTTTCATTTATGATACATTTACGTTATCTTATTGAGTATCTGTGATATCTCTGTGCATTTCTTTATTATATCTCCGCTTGAATTTCGTGCCAAAAATAATCTGGATCAGTGGTATCAGAGCAGGCTGCTCTTGATCGTTTTTTCAGTACATGTCCCCGACGAGGTCCGAGTATAGCAAGTTGGGTCTCGAGCTTGTCTCTCTTGAAGACAATCACTCTCACACACCCAAGAAACCCTCAATGGCGGAAGAAAAGAAAAACAATGGAGCAGACGATCCTATCAATCTGTTGCTTGAGAAAGCTCTCACGCGACAAAGGGACAAAATGATGGAGAATTTTGCCCACATCCTTCAACACCTGCTGATAACAACAGACACATCTTCATCAAGCGGCCACTTTGGAGGCACCTTGCCTTTCAAGGTACAAGTTAATTTTGATATTCTTGTATTTGAAGGACAAATAGATGCAGAAGCCCTAGAAAAATGGTTAACTCTGCTAGAAGGTTATTTCTCTGTTCACAAATTTTTTGACAAAGAAAAGATCACCTTCGCACTCCTTAAAGCTCTCCCTCATGTCAAAAATTGGTGGGAAACTTACTGGGAGAAAAGTTCCACAGAGGAGTCTGGAATATACGGGGTCGATCCCACTTGAGATTTTTTTGTGGATGCGGTTAAGGAACAATATTACCCTGTTGGCAACTATGAGGACCAGTACATGAGATGGACCACACTATGGCAAGAGAGGGGCCAAGCAGTTCCAGAGTTCACCAATACCTTCCGTACCTTGCACACCAAGCTGGGTATCAAAGACTCTGAGTGACATTTGGTTCTGAAATATTGTGGGGCTCTACACAGATACATCCTGACTGAAATGGATTTTCTGGACATCTCATCACTCGATGTTGCTTATCGATATGCTGTTAAAATTGAGCAGAAATTTAAGCACCAGAACAAATGGGAGTTTGGGTCTACAAATGCACAACAAATGAAGTATGACAAAGACGGCCCTAACAAACAGTCTCCCAAAAACCAGTCCAAGACACAGGAAAAGAAGGGTCACGGGAAGACAAAGAAGGACACCAGAATATGGTGCGAGTTCCAAAAAATCCCCTGGCACAACACTGATGAATGTCGCTCAAAACAATCATTGGAGGCCGAGATCAAAGACAAAGAGACGAACCCTGATTCAGAATCTGATTCTTAAAATAATGGTAAAGGACAGATCATTGACGTGGACCCCGCTACTATTGTTGCGACCGCAACAATTCAACTAGAAGAACCAACAGATCCTGAAGAGGGTGAGCGCCTTTTTCATTCACAGATGTGGGTGAAGGGGACCCCGCTGCATTTTATTTTTGATAGCGGAAGCCAAAAGAACCTCATCTCAGCAGAGGTCGTCAAACAATTGGGATTGTTGACAACACTACACCCGCAACCATACAACATCGGGTGGCTTCGCCAAGGACGAGATCTCTATGTCAGCCAACAATGTCGATTGTCATATGCCATCCAACCCTTCAAGAATGAGGTATTATGTGATGTTGCCCCACTGGACGTTTGTGATGTTCTCTTGGGCCAACCATATATGTGGAAGCGCCATGCTGTTTATGAGTCTCGACACCGCAGTGTCATTGTTTCTCTGTGGGGTCATCTCTATAGAATGCCAGAGGTAGTTCCAACTACTGTTCCACCTAAAGAGTGCCGCAAGGTAGTATCTCATACTGCAAAATTTAGCTTCTTCACAATCTGTTCAAAAGGAGAACAAAAGGACACTACAACCACTACAACCTCGCCCCAAGCACCTTCTATCAAACAAAAGCAAGTAAAAAAGGTTGCAGCAAAGCACAAAGATTCCTTTTGCACATCGTCCTGTCATGTAGACCAACTTGTTGAACGGCCTCAACCTCAACAGGTTCTTGACAAACTTCCACAAACTGAGCAACGCGACGTCTCCAACAAGGCAAGCAACTCACCAAGATGCAGATTCAGCAAACGCTTTTCCCTCTCCCCCGGGAACTCAACGCAATGGAGACCATTGCTTCCTAAGGTGGGAGAATTGATCCAGGTGGATATCGGTGGCCACCCACCTTTTTCAACTGCCTCAAAACAGTTTCTGACAATTTTGGCAATTTACTATTTTTAGTAGTTTTTAAATTCTGAGGCCATTTTGAGGGCCCAAATGAAGGTTTTTCAAGACCGAGGTTCTTAAATATAGCCAAAGGCATGATTGATCCCCCAAAATGAATCTCCTCGAATATAACATTCCAATGAGCTATCACACGCCTAAAACGGAGATCGTATGCAAAAGTTACGACCCCGAGAAGTTGATGTACTCACTTACCCAAACGGGGCTTACATGACTTTTGGCGCTTCATCTCCTAGGGTTAGGTTTTTGGATGTCTAAGGTTTTTTGGCATTCCTGTTTATTGTAAAAATACCTTCAGAGCCTCATTGTAACGATATTCTTGCGAATGTGGGTAGCCGTCACATCTCTTCTCAGAGATAAGCCGCCACCATTCTAATGAGTCTTTCACTCTGTATTTTTACAGTCTCTGTACATTTCTTTCATTAATAGAAATCGTGTATTACTGTATACCTGTGTTTATGGTTGCATATATGATACATTTATGTTATCTTATAGAATATCTATGATATATCTGTGCATTTCTTTATTATATCTCTGCTTTCATTTCGTGCCAAAAATAATCCGGATCACCTCAGCTCAACGCATCTAGCCCCTG
>ML843498.1:34651-49188 GCA_009831015.1 Picea engelmannii
TAAGAATTGGACTTTTAAAAAGTAAAACGAAAAACAACAATTACTTTAAGAAAAATTGTAACAAATTTAAAATCTAAAAAAACTAAGAAAAACCAAACAATTAGAATTTTTTATTTTTTAACTTAAAAATTTAAAAAAACATTAAAACTAAAAAAAGAAAAACCTTAAAATTAAATATATTTATATATTAAATTATGAAAAAAAAAATTGGAAAATAAAAATAAATAACAAAAACTACATTTATTTAAAAAAAACTAAAAAAATTAAAAAATCTATAAAAAAAAAAAAAATGAAATATAAAATAAATAAATAAAACATTTAAAATATTAAATTTTATACAACATATTAATTTTTTTTAAATATCTATAATTATTAAAATAACGTGTTTTTAAAATAAGTTAAAAATTGCTCAGGCTATGTAATTCTGCCACTGTAAAATAAAAATAAAACAATTCAATGTGACTTAAAAACCGGGCCATCCCCGAGGGTTTCTCTTTGACGAGCTAGGGTTTTGCAGAAATCTCGCAGTGCGAGGGTCTAGCAAGGGCCCCTATGGGGCATCCGCCACCCAGCGAAGGAGGGCCGACGAGCGGCTCTTACAGACAAGCTACAGCAGGCGGCATGGATGCGGAGAGAACCAAACGGCCGGCCTTTGTGCCACCGCCAGACATTTACTCGGCAATATGGGACGAAGGCGCGTCCAAGGACCGAGAAATGGAGATCGACCCCGAGAAAGGAGCCACTATCCCATCCACGACCGCTCCATGGAAACCTGGTAAGTGCATCCCACTAGCACCACAAGCCCCCAAATACGTAATTAGTTCACCACGAATTGAAGAGAAAAAACAATTCATGAGAGATTATGCCCTTGTGGGAAAGTTTTTAGGGCTTTGGCCCTCAGAACGAGATCTGATCCGCTGGATCCAGTACTGGTGGAAACCAAAGGGTCACTATGAACTGCAACTAGGGTCCAAAGGCTTTTTTACAATAATCTTCTACAATCTTGAAGACCGTAACCGTATCTTCGATGGGGGGGCATATTTTTTCAACTCAGCTGGTCTCTTCCTGCGCTTCTGGACGAAAAAATTCAGTCCGGAAAAGGAAGACTTTTCACAAGCACCTGTATGGATCAGATTATACTCTCTCCCACAGGAATTCTGGCTCGAGGAGGTCCTGGCAGGTATTGGTAACACCATTGGCATATATGTCAAATCGTCTGAAGCCACGAAGCAACGGCGTTATACCTCCTACGCTCGCATCTGCGTCTACTTGAACATAACTAAGGCGCTCCCTGGGTCCATCATACTATAATATCAAGATGAGGACTGGATCCAAACCATTGATTATGAGCATATTCCTTTCCGTTGTCGTAGATGTCATGAGCACGGACACCTATTCATAGAATGCCCCCTCAACAATGCTCCAAAAGAAAGCAACCCAGACAGTAACAAAGACAAGGATGGCTTCACCCAGCCCACAGGGAAACGGCGAATGGGAGGCAGAAGACAACCAGCCCAGGTAACTAAGGACCCATCTTCTAGCAATAGATTCACAGCTTTGCAAGACCAGCCTGAAAACCCTGCAGATCATCCACCACTAAACGAGCCATCATCGGCTTCTGGATCTCAAAAGTCCAAGCAAGGGGAGGACATAACCCCTCTGAGAAAAAAACCTGAACTCGCCCCCCCAAGCGGCAATCAGGAAGCACACAACCCCGGGGACGCAGAGAATGGAGAAACGGAAATGGAACTGGAAGAACCCGATCTAGCAGGGGTGGATCTGGAACATCTAGAGCACGCTTATAGACAGCAGAAACTTTTCACCATCCCCAGAGATCAATTACGGAAGGTGCATAAGGTATACCTCAACTCTTCGGCTGGATCCACGGCTAGAACCACTCAAGGGCTAGGAATCCAAAGTAGTCAATCGAAAAGCACTGGTAAAACCCAGAAGGATGAGAAAAGAAGAGGGCCGAAATCCACCAACAAGCTTATTCAAGAAATTGGGCACTTCATGGTAAACTCAGGGCAAATCCACCTGATCTCGGATAGCTTTCCACCCCTCCCCAACCCCCCGTCATCATGAATATTATCTCTTGGAACATTAGAGGCCTCAACGGGCGTAGCAAGCACAAATTGCTATGCGATCTGATCATAGCAGAAAAACCTGACATCGTCCTTCTGCAGGAAACCAAATGCGCCTCAGAAGATGTGGATAAATTACTCCCCTACTGTTGGAAGCAGGGGGCAGCTGTGGCGGTTGACGCCACAGGTACAGCAGGGGGACTAGCCATCCTCTAGAATACAAACTCAAAACTGCTCGAGAACTTCATGGCTACTAGAGGATCCATCACTACGGATTACAGACTCATCGGATCCGATAAACCAGGACATTTAACCAACGTCTATGGTCCATCCACTACAGGAGAAAAAGCAGCCTTTCTTCGTAACCTAGACTTCCTCGCTGCCTTACATCAGCACAACAAATGGATTATAGGAGGTGATTTCAACATCATCCGCAGTCTGGAAGAGAAAAGAGGTGGCTCAAGAAGATTGGAGCAAGAAACTAGCAACTTCAACAGTTTCATAGACACCCACAGCCTCATCGATCTGGACACCATTAATGGCATTCATACTTGGACAAATAGAAGATTTGGCTCACATCAGATCGCTTGCAAGCTCGACCGTTTCCTCATCTCGGACTCCCTCATGCTGGACGGCACAGGCATGGAAGCCTCAATCCTGGACATCCCTGGATCGGACCACTGGCCCATTCAACTCTGGTTAGACTTCCCAACTGCAACAGGTAGGAGACCCTTCAGATTTGAGCAGTTCTGTCTCGAACACCCGGATTTCCAAGCCAACATTCAGAAATGGTGGAGGGAGGTTGAGATAGCTCAGGGATCCAAAATGTACAGATTCCAACAGAGATTAAAAAATCTTAAACATTTACTCAAAATCTAGAATAAGCACACTTTTGGTGATATTTTTGCGTCCCAACAGCATCTAACAAACCGCATGAGTGAAATTCAGAGGCAAATCAGAACCCAGGGGCTCACCACTGATTTAAAGGACGAGGAACAAGCTATTACCCAACAATTAGCAGCCAGGAAAAAACAAGAAGAGATCCTTTGGAAGAAAAAGTCGCGCATCTGTTGGCTCAAGGAGGGAGACCGTAACACCAAGTTCTTTCATAGAACAACTATTCAAAGACGGCATACCAACAGAATCACAAGCCTGATCTATGCCAATGGGGAGCCCCTCCGCTCACATGAGGATATGGAAGCAGCTCTGGTTGGACACTATCAAAATCTCCTCACTGAACCAATCCCAGACAGGCACGAAGCCATAGCCAAAATAACCAAGCATGTGCCCACCCTTGTCACGAGGGAGCAAAACCTAGCCTTACTACGACCTATCTCAATTGAGGAAGTAGATCAGGCACTTCAAGACACTCCCAAATGTAAAGCCCCAGGCCCTGACGGCTTTACTAGTGACTTCTTCCATCACTGCTGGCCAATGATCAGGCACGAGGTATGGGAAATTCTAGAGGACTCCCGGGCCTCCGGACAGATTCTCAAAGCTCTGAATTCAACCTTTTTGGCTCTCATTCCCAAAGAGGGACAGGCGCAGCATCCTCAGCAATACAGACCTATCGCACTCTGCAACATAATTTATAAACTCTTGACGAAGATCATAGCCAGCAGGCTCAAGCCCATCCTACCAACTATCATCTCCCCAGAGCAATCAGGATATGTTGAAGGCAGGCAAATAATGGACAGCATCATCCTGGCCCACGAAGTGATACATTCTCTGCAGAAAACCAAAACTCCAGGTATGCTTCTTAAACTGGACATCTCCAAAGCCTTTGATAAGATGAACTGGGAGTACATGCGTGCTATGCTCATAGCTTTTGGTTTTGACCAAAGTTGGGTCTCCTGGATCATGAACTTAACTTCTTCAGCGTTCTTTTCTATCCTGATCAATGGTATCCCTTCCAGGACTTTTTCCCCGTCTAGAGGTATTAGACAAGGAGATCCTCTATCCCCCTTCCTCTTCATCATCATGGCTGAAGGTCTAGGTCGTTCCATCCAAGCGGCAGTCGAAGGAAACCGGTTAAAAGGCCTACCCTTGCATGGCATCTCTCCTCCCATCTTGCATAGTCAGTTTGTGGATGACTCACTCCTTATGGGCACCCCCACAGTTCGTGAAGCCAACGCCCTTCTCGATATCCTCCAAGCCTTTGCCGATGCTTCTGGACTGGAATGCAATAAGGAAAAATCCCAAATCTTCTTCTTCAACACTCCCCCTCCAATCCAACACCACATCACTAATATCCTTGGCTTCAGAAGGAGCTCCCTTCCGTCCAAATACCTGGGCATCCCTCTGATAAACAATGCTCTTCGCAATTCCTCGTGGGAGCATCTTCTCTCCTCCTATGCCAAAAGTCTCTCTTCCTGGACCTTCAGAGCTCTCAATCTACCCAGCCGCCTAGTTCTCCTTCGAAGCGTCCTTCAAACCCTACCGATTTACTCCTTCTCGGCGATGGCAGCCCCAAGTTTTGTCCTCTCAAGTATTAGAAACCTCCAAAGAAACTTTCTCTGGCAAGGCTTCAATACGGGGAAGAAGTTCGCACTGGTTAGTTGGGACAAACTCTGCAAGCCAAAAACCCAAGGAGGTCTGGGACTGCGTGACCCACTTATACTGAACAAAGTTCTCACAGCCAAACTTTGGTGGCGGTGGCTCAAGCAACCTCAGGATCTCTGGGCCAGGTTCTGGCGGAAAAAATACACACCACACGTAGCAGAGCAAAATCTAATAAGGTGGGATGGGGATGGACCTAGATCTCTAATCTGGACAGCAACCAAGCAGAATAAACAAGTGGTCACTCGAAATGCTTTCTGGGAAATTCGGAACGGGGAGACGGCTCTCTTCTGGCAAGACTCCTGGCAGCGATGGCCCATTTTAGCCCAAACAGGCTGGGCGGAGGCTATATCCCCAATCGCGACTCGGGCAGGTCTGACCAAAGTGGCTGACTACTGGCAGGACAATTCTCCTGAGGACAAATGGCGCAAGTGGCACCTAGACAAGGAGCGCCTAAATCTGGACGCACGGGCGGATGTGGGACCGTTGCAGGAGGAGATGTCCAAACGGAAAATACTCAAGTTAGAAGGAGAGGACATTCTTCGTTGGGGGCATCGTCCAAAAGGTACCTTCAGCACGCAGGAAGCATACCAACTCCTGACCCAGACAAATCCCCCTCCCACTAACAAACTCTGGCGCAAAATATGGAATCTCAAGCATTGGCCAAAAGTCACCACTTTTCTGTGGCTCATCTCCCACTCCAGCATACTCACTTGGGACAATCTTTCGAAGCGAGGCTTTATAGGACCCTCCATCTGCCTACTGTGTGAGAGTGCAAAAGAGACCATGAATCATCTTCTGAACACGTGCTCCTACACAGCCCAACTCTGGGATCAAGTGGCTATTATCATGCGCAAATCAGACCGGCGAAGAGAGAGCGTTATTGATACCATTTCAAATTGGAGGGATAAGGCTTTCCTTTCCCCCATCCTCAATAGGATCTGGCAACTCCTTCCAGGTTTCATCCTCTGACAAATCTGGAAAGAGCGGAACAGAAGGGTCTTTCGAAATCTTTCACAACCTTGGCAATCCTGCTGGCACCATTGTCGTAACCATGTCCTGGAAACAATCTCTCTGCAGCACTGGACTGATGACCAGGGCGGCAGCAATCCCTCTGAACTTCCCATCCTCCAGCTTTGGCAACCTTTTCCTTTCCCCCCCCTTTCTCTCCCTTCCCCNCTCTTCCTGGAGCCCCCCACCCTCCCCTTTCATCAAACTCAATTTCGATGGTGCTTCAAAAGGCAATCCAGGAGCGGCGGGATATGGAGTGGTTTTTCGGGACCACCTGGGCCACATTCTCTTAATTGGCGCAGGCTATTTGGGGCACTAAACGAACAACGCAGCTGAGCTCTGGGGAATGATTCGAGGTCTGCACCTTGCAAATGAACAAGGATTTCATAACCTAGTGGTGGAAGGAGACTCTCAAATCATTATCAACATGTTACAGCGCATCATAAATGGAGCAAATTTTGACAAAGTCACGCCAAGCTGGAGGCTTTCACATGGTCTACAACTGCTTACCAGCCTACTAACACCAACACAGGCAATCATCTCATCCCATGTTCGAAGGCAGGCAAACCAAGTTGCAGACGAGCTCGCCAACATAGGAACCACCTGGACGGGATCAGATCTCCTATGCATCTCTGCG
Source organism: Picea engelmannii (assembly GCA_009831015.1). Lineage (NCBI taxonomy): Eukaryota > Viridiplantae > Streptophyta > Pinopsida > Pinales > Pinaceae > Picea > Picea engelmannii. The sequence goes on from ML843498.1 coordinate 40,943, forward strand.
CTGGAACCAGAGCACCCTACCCTTCAACACTGCATTCGCAAGGCAGCTTCAGTTGATTCTCCCCCGGATGGGATGGTATTGCGCTCCACCTGGCAGGCTGAGGGCAAAGGAGGAGGCCAGCGGAGCACGGAGCCATGTGCGCGGCTCGTGCCCGCTGCAGCCACCATTCCCCAGCTTTAAATTACATTCAAGACTGATGGGAGGGGGCTTTAATCCACCACCCTCGACCACCTCTATGTATTACTCCATGCAAAACTCACTTGGCATTCTTGCCTGGTTGTGTGGCGTCGACTCTGGTCCGGCGATTTTTATGGTTTTTCGGGCGTTTGTTCTTGTTCACCTTGGCTCTGCAGACGCCGAGCTTTTCCATGCCGCGACATCATATGCGCCCCCGTTGGGGCTCTCCCTGGCACCCTCGACGCCCACGCACTTCCTCCTCGCCCTCCGATTCTTCCACCCCGGGTCCTGAATGTCTTGTTGTAGTCGATACCTCCTGGACCCCGGCACGACGCTCACCCCCTGACAAGCACGCCTCCTCTCCTCCAGCGCCGCGCCATCATCGACCTCGTCCCAATCCAAAAACGACCTCTCCTTCATTGCCGCATGAACACTCGGCCATTTTGCAAGACCTTGTTTTTGAGCTCAAGGAGGGGGTTAATGACCTCCAGTTCCGGGTTCAACAGATGGAGGGAAGGCTCTCTACCCTTCTCCAGCTTTTAGCCAATCCCCCTCCAGTCGCTCCTGCGAACTCCAGCGCGGCTCATGAGAGCTCCAGTGACCATGCAAGCAACCATCACTATGATTCCACCGGAAAGAGCCCGCATTTCGAAGGGACAGCAGGTTTTCCAGACCCCGGGACTGCTCTTGCGCAGAAGGAAACCTGGGTAAGCTCTGCGGTAGGAGATGACGGTGCAGTTTCAGCAGTGGCAGTCGAGGAGAAGGACGCCAGCATCCAGGTGCACGAAGACAAGCGCAACAACGCCACGGACATGAAGTGGATTGCCAGCGGGACACCTGTCATCGAGGAAACGTGGCCTGGCCCCTTGCCCGAGTATGTTCCAGAATATTCAATACTTGTTTCATACTTTAGCTCTAGTGGCTCTCATGGTAGTTAAATAGGTCTAGTTTCTCTCTAGCACTGTTAGAAATTTTGCTACTTTTTATTTACGGTTGGCTGAACTGGTTTCTCCTCATGGAGCAGTTCAGTAATAACAACCGCTTTACTCAGTAATTGTACTCTGGATTCTGGTTCTCAGAAGGATTTTTATATAATACAAACACTCACTTACAAAAAAAAAAAAAAAGTTAAAAATTTGTATATATAAAAAAGTTACATGTTTTTAAAATAAGTTAAAAAAAATGTATATATCAAAAAATTATTTTAAAATAAAGTTAAATATAAAATTAAAAACAATTAAAATTTGTTTTGATGGGGAGGTCGTGGGAACGCCGTGGAACCTATTTATTTTGTTTTAATTATAATTAAAAAAAATTGTTATTTCTTGTAAAATTGTTTTTAATTTTTTTTGTTTTGTTTTAAATGTTATTAAATTGGTTTAAATTTGTATTTTTTTTATTTTTTAAGTTTACTTTTAATTAAAATGGATAGGTTTTGTATTAAAAATTTGTTTTAATTTTTTTTTTTAAATTGGTATTCTATTTTATTAAATTGGTTTTAAATTTATTTTTATTTATTTTTATTGATTTTATTAAAATTGTTTTATTTTCATTTAAATGTTATTTTTAAAATATATATTTTTGAATTTTTGTTATTTTATTTTAATTTTAAAATTTTAGTTTACAATGTAAATTAAAAAAAAAAAAATTGTAAATAAATTTTTAAGTGGTCATTTAAAATCCAATTTTAGGTTGTTTATTTGAGTAAAAATTTATTATCAATGTCATAATTTCAATTAGATCATAATTTTTATTTAAACCAAACCAAAAAATAATAATAATAATAATAATTAAATTCATGAAGAAAACACCCACTACCAAATGAAAAAAAAGACCCATGACCAAATAAAAGACTCTTTATAATTACAATAAACATTTTAAATTCATGAAGAAAGTACCCACTACCAAATGAAAAAAAGACCCATGACCAAATAAAAGACTCTTTATAATTACAATTAAAGTATTTATTAGGTTGGAAATGCTTCTAAAAACACACCATAAATGGAGGATGAGATAAAACCAAGTACAAATTACATTTTTTTTTAAGTGCTTTCATACGTCATAAGGGATTATACCACATAACACATTTTTTTAAGAATTATGTCAAATTTAACAGATATTTAATGTTAAAGTAAATATTTTATTATAATAGTCATATATATTAATAAATTTATTTTAATTTTAAGTTATTTTATGTTTTTATTTTTAATTTTTAATGTATCTCACATTTATAATGTGCATTGATTCTAGTGTTTGACTTTCCATAAGAAAGCTTTTACTTTCTCATTATGAATGTAATGTAATATTGATTTTCTTTGTGTGTTTGTATTATCGTTCTATAGTATTAAATCTCACCATTCTTGAAGTCTTGTGCCTTTAAAAGATAAGGTTTCCACTCTTGCGACTTCAACGACCTTAAGTGTCATGGAATCTATGTGACCTCATCAAGTTGAGGGATCATCAACATGACATCAAATAACCAAAAGGGTTTTGGATGATTAGAAACTATGATGCATTGATTTTTGTTTTTAAAAGCTAGACTTGAAAAAGTCTCAATTTTAAAAGTCACTTTTCAAAATATAAACAAAATTAAAAAAAATAAGAAGGAAATTTTTAAATTGTACTCCATTTTTTTAAGTGAAATTTCTGAATTTTTTCACAATTTAGAGGAATTTGGGGCAGATTATATATGTTTTTACTTGCAGTGTTGCCCAAATTTGTAGATCTAAAATAATTAGTTGTTAATTTAGTGTTTTTTAACAGATCCAAGGAAAAATTTATTGTTTTGGTTTTGTTTGTTAGTATATATTATTGTTTTGGAGCTACTTGAGAGAGAACTTTTCAAGGTTTGCGTGTTTTCTAGTGGTTTGAGAGCAAATATGTGGTTTATTCATTGTTTTTAAGCAGATTTGACAAACTATGTGAAATTTACATTTTTTTTTGTCCTGTTTTCAGGAAGATTTATCAAAAATTTGTAGTTTTTCAATGATACAATGTTTTTGCAATGGTTTAGAGCTAGTGTCCAAATGTTCTTATTCCATCATTACAAATTGAGGGAGAGAAAAAGTATTTTCAATGTTTTATTCTATTTCAATGTTTATTTCGACATTTGTGATTTGTACCAATGGCCCCTTTACCCAATATCATGTTGGAAAGAAATGAGAGGTTCTTTGACAATAACTACAATATGTGGAAGAAACATATGTTGGCCATATTTGAGCACAGGTGCTTGACTTCTATCCTCCTAAGTAATGATACGCAACCACAAGTTACAAATAGAGACTACGACAAGTTTGATGAATGAGATAGAGATGTAGTAATACAACTTAAATTGTTTGTGAGAGATAACATGCTTCCTAAGGTTCAAATAGGGAAGACTTTAGCACAGTTTTGGAAGCATTTGAAATAGTTGCACAAGGCTTCATACAAGAATATGTTGTTTTCAATCACATTGAAAATCTTACCACATGCTTACAAGCACTTTATTAAGCCTCTGAACATTACCAATATGAATGTTGACCTAAATTTTGATGAGTTGTGCAATACACTCTTACAATGAGATAGATGGAAGAAATAGTGTGATAGCAATAGTGAAACAGAGGGTTCGGAGGGTTCATAACAAGATTTGCATCCAATATCAAGGGCAATGGAAAATGGGTAAAGAAGAAAAGTCAAGGCAACGATGAAGATGCAACCAGAAATTAGAAGAACATCGTGTCATTATTGTGGCAAGGTGAGCCATATGAAGAAACACTATAGAAAGAAGTTCACTATTAAAAAAAACTAACTAGGGAGGACCTTAGCATAAGGCTCATGTTGCAAAGCATATAGAGGAGAAGGATTGTGTTCTATGCATTCATGGCCAAGCGGAAAATAGAACAGCTCAAGTCATACGCTCAATACATCGATTCAAGGGAATCGTGGCACTTCACCAATAAGAAGGATTGTTTCATATATTATATTGCTTGTTCCTCCAAGGATTGTGTGATCTTCAATGGTGGGGAAGAGTACACAATAGTTGGAAAAGGGAATGTGCAAATTTCCTTTGGAGGAAAAATATTGATTTTTCTTAATGTGTACTATGTGTCAGGCTTAGAGAAATCTATTATCAATTAGTTAGATAATAAAACATTGCCCCTGGATATATGTCAACTTTAGTAATCACAAATGTTATATGGTTGACAAAAATAACAAGAAAACTATTGCTCTTGGTGTGGAGGATCATGGACTGTTCATATTGGTTGACATTTGACAAGACAAGGAGCATGCATCAAACATCAGTGCACTTTGGCATCAGCAGTATGGCCATCTTAAGTTCAAATACCTCTCTCAGTTAGCTCTAGATAATTTGGTAGATGGACTTCCTAACATCCAACAACATATTTGCAGTGTATGCAAAGCTTGCCAAGTAGGGAATCAACACGAAGCACCATTTGATGAAGACCAAACTTAGAGAACACGGAGAATACTTCAATTGGTTCATGTAGATGTTTGTGGACCAATGAATATAGCATCAGTCATCGATGACAGGGATTTCCTTCTATTTTTTAATGACTATAGTAGGAAAATGTGGGTGTACTTTTTGATTTTGAAATCTGAAGTGTTTACTGAATTTCAAAAGTTTAAAGCATTAGTAGAAAAAGAGTCTAGGTGTTACATTATCGCTCTCTTGTCTAACAATGGTAGTGAATTATGTGCAAAAGAATTGTAAATTTTGTGCTAAACATGGAATCAAAATACAATTCAATACACCCTACACCCCACAACAGAATAGAGTGGTTGAAAGGAAAAACTACACTATCACTGAGATCGCCAAGTGTATGATGGAGAACGAGTGTGTTCCCAACAAGTTTTGGACCAAAGCACTTTTCAAAACGATCTACCTACTGAATATATCTCCAATGATGCTGGTGAAACAAAAGACCCAAGAGGAAGAATGGTCTAGGAGGAAGTGTAGATTCAGTGACCTTAAGGTATTTGTTTTACTTCTTATGCCTAGATTCTAGATGAGAAGAGAACCAAGTTAGACCCTAAGAGAAAGAAATTGATGATCACTGGATAGTTGATGTTGACTCCAATCAATTGAAATTTAGAAAAGATGTCATAGTTGATGAGGAAGTTGGGCCTTTCCACAGTTCTTCAAAGATCAAAATCACAAAACAATGGCATGTTGCAGCTAAGAATTCGAGTATAAAACTTCAGGAAACTTTGCCTTGTAAGGGGGGGAGATTTTGGGCATGATAAGTTTATGGGATATTATTTTGATGATATCGATACAGGTACATGTAGCCCAGATCATGGTGATAGGATCGATAGGGAATATCCCGAGAAGATATCAAAATGGTGGCATAGCACCACTAGATACGCTCGAATAGGTGAAATGATTGAGGGACAATCATTGATGGGTAAGAGAAAATAGTAACCAAACACAGTCAACATTGTTATGATATCCAACGTTTAGGAAGTATATGAGACATAGGTATTCGAGGAGAAAAATGGAGACATGAATGGGAGAAGACCATGGTAGCAAAACATGAAAATATGATGAAAAATTAGAGTTGGGATCTCATAGCTCTTCCACCAAGGAAGAAACCCATTGGTTGTAAATAGCACACTTGACAAGTGCAAGGCATGGTTGGTCACAAAATGGATCTCTCGGTGAGAGGAAATTGACTATGAGGAAACATTTACTCCTACAACAAATATGAACAACATCCATTTAGTTATAGCCATGGCAGCACAGTTTGGATGGAAGGTCCATCAAACAAAGGTGACGAGCTCTTTCCTCAATGGCGATTTGGAGGAATAGGTCTACATGTATCAACCACGGGGGTTTCAAGTTCCAGGGAAGGAGAAACTTGTTTGTAGATAGAAGAAGGCTCAATATGGCCTGAAGCAGGTACCTCGGGCATGGTGCATTAAGATTGACAATTACTTTGATGAACTGGGATTCCAATAGAGTCCTTCATATTCCAATATCTGCATCAAAAGTGTTGGTAATGATATCATTCTATTGGTCATTTATGTAGATGACATCATTATTACAAGTAGTGAGGCAAGTGATATTCAATAGATCAAATATAATATAAGTAAATATTTTGACATGATTGATTTAAGCCTTCCTACATTACTATCTAGGTGTAGAAGTTTGGAAAATAGGTAGCACCATTTTTGTCTCACAAACAAAATATGACAAGAGTTTGCCTAACAAGTTCAAAATGACTTGTAAAACCTCATCTACACCTCTAGAAAAAGGGTTGAACCTTTCACTCTAAGAAAATTAATGAGTCAATGTACAAGTGGCTAGTGGGGAGCTTGATATATCTTACAACCACTAGACCTGATATGAGTTATGTTGTGAGATTCATTTCCATATTCATGACAGTGTCAAAGGTTGTCCTTCCAAAGGCAACCCATTAAAGAAACGAAGGCTATAGTGAAGATACCAATAGGGAGATGAAAGAACTTGGGAGGGAAATAGCAGGAGTGAAACTCGAAGATGACAACCTATATGAAGATCGATGGACGAAGGAGTCAAGAAGCCTATCCATGATGAGAAAAGGTGCCTCTGAGCCATGACGGTTTGCAATTTGTATTTTCATTTAGTAACAACACACAACTTGGTATTTATCTCCTTTATATTTATCTCCTAAGATTAATAAAAATACCCATTAAATCTTGGGTTTCCAGGATAAAAATTATGTTGGTTTTAGTATGTGATTATGTTCTTTGTTCTCTTAATTTGTGATGGTGATATTTATTCTTAGTACACCTTGGCACTTGAATCGATTTCTTGATAGCATGTTCACTGGTATGAAATAATTCGTGTGCATTTGCTTGGGTTGTTGATAAACCCAACTGACTTGAGATATACACTATGTTATACGCTACACTGTAGTTTCTACTAATTTTTCGCCTAGGGAAATTTCCTCATTATTGGGCGACTTAATCCACTTGTTGGGTCAATTTACACTTGGGAATTATTTTCCTCTGCCCAAAAACCATACTCTACATTCTCATGCTTGTTGGGCATTTTTTCTTTTCCATTGAGTTGTCCACAACATTTTATTGCTTGCTAGGCATTTTTCCTTTACCCACAGGTTGTCCACAACATTTTAATGTTGGTTGGACAACTTTCCCTTTCCCACGGGTCATTCACAACACTCTACAACCTGCTGAGACATTTTCATTTTAGTTGGATACCTCCACTCTCCTATTGGTTGATTATTTCCAGCCTGCAATCTCTAAATTTGGGGCTATTACACTACGACCCCTTCATCATCCATACGTTATCCCTATAGTCGACTGCTCATCAAATTTATTAGCTACAAACATTCCCTTCAATTCACTTTTATTCCCAACATTAGACAAATAAAGTATGGAAGCAAGCACCATGACAAAGTCCAACCTAGTAAATTCATCTTCCAATACCCTTCATCAAGAGACCTTTCGTGAATTTGAGAAGCACACTAGAGGAATCAATTCCAAGCTCATGAGGCAAATGGGATATGATGGCCAAGGGCTATGCAAGGAAGGCCAAGGGATTTTGATCCCCATCGTAGTTCAACAAAGGCCCAAGCATGAAGCCCTAGGATTCAATGGAAAAGAAGCCAACACAAGCCCATCTCAAACCACCTTCATCAAGGAAAGAGGAATCGGAAAATAAGCTATTCATGGAAGAAAACACAATTGGAAAGGTAGTGTGCAGCTAGCCACTCAAATATTCTTGTATAGTCTTGGAAAATAGCAGCAAAGAGAACATTCTACCATCCAGAGATGCTACAACTCTTGGGGGACCAAGAAGCCAAGTTGGAAAGCATCATCACAAAGGTAAAAGGTATGACATAGTTTGTTTATGTTGCAAGAAAAGGGGCCATAAGGATTGTAATGTACCCAACCACCCAAGATGGGTCCTGCTACTACAACACCTCATTATTTATGCTCTGATACCACAATGTAACGTCCACGGCCACCCCATGCTGAGCCACGTCACACAACCTCAACTTTTGTAGCTCTGAATCAACCAAACTGTAACATCACCCAGCATACTTCTAAACAATGCTACTCTG
>WSFP011333529.1:0-38563 GCA_009831015.1 Picea engelmannii
GAACGAGAAGAACTAGAGGAAGGGAAATGCCTCTTTCACTCCCAGATGTGGGTCAACAGGGCTATGATTCATTTCATTTTCAACAACAGTAGTTAAAAGAACCCGATCTCAGCATAGCTCATCAAGCGGCTGAACCTTCCAACAACACCACACCCGCAACCCTACACCATCGGTTGGCTTCATCAAGGAAGAGATCTATGTGTCAGCCAATAGTTTCGTCTTCCCTACGACATCAAGCCTTTCAAATATGAGGTACTATTTGATATTTCTCCCCTTGAATTTTGTGATGTTATTTTAGGAAAACCATATTTGTGGAAGAATCATGTTGTGTATAATTCTAGACCCTGCATAGTTATTATTACTTTGGGTAGAGAATTGTACATGATCATAGAGGTGGCACCGCCTACTTCTATTTCTTTAATCTCTTCTAAGAAATGCAGTAAGGTCATTTCAGAGACCAGGAAGTTCATCTTCTTTGTGATATGTGCTGACAGTAAGCATAAGTTCGCCGCCACATATGTGGCCTCTACACAATGCCTCTCTTTGCAGCAGAAGAAAGTGGACGGGTTTGTGGAAGAATACAGAGACATCTTCGCCTCACCTACAGGGGTACTGAAACACTAGAAAGTCAAGCATCCAATTGATATGACCCCCGACGAACCTCTAACTAATGAACCAGTCTAGCGGCACTCACTGATGGAGAATGACAAAATCAGGCATCAGATCCAAGAGCTTTTTCAAAAGTGGAACATCAGACCCAATTCCTCCCCTTGGGGAAGCCCAATTGTACTAGTGCAGAATAAGTACGGGACTTGGTGACTCTGCATTGATATAGAGCCTTAAAAAAAATCACAGTCAGGAACCACTACCCGATTCTTAGGATTGATGATCCAAAGAATCTCTATTAAAGACAATGGTTGAGTTTTAAAACATAAATTAATTAACCATTCAGGAAACTGATGAAAGAGGATAATTAATGATGAAATATGGTATCCATAAAGCAATATACAAATCTGCAAATAAGCATGAAGAAATAGCAAACCATAAACAACAATGTTGATAATAGAGTTTAGCAATCTCGCCTATGTCTCTGGGCCTTTGTCTTAGTGGGTGAGGCTTTCTTATTTATGTTCAAAGATTTAAAAGTACATCATAACATTTCCAAAAAGATTAAAAAATTATTTGGTTGTGTTCTACTAGATCTCAAGAACCTAACAAAATTGACGGCACTGAAAACGGATGAACAAAGCTCCCAGAAATCGCCTGCAAAGGTACTCTCCTCAATGACTTCCCTGGACAAAAATGGCTTTGGCTCAACAATTATTCATCATTTTCATGTTCTGAATCTCCCCTCTTGGTTTCAAGAACCTCTGATTTATATAGAATTTAAGTGGGTAACAACCTCCCAACTTCTCCCCAAGATATGGCCTCAAAAAAGGCTTCAGATCCTCTAAAAATGGCTAAAATCCATCAATATCAGGCATTAAATCAATAAAAATCATATAATAAAGTGGAAAAACCCACTTTTGGGCTTAATTCGGGTGTAGCCCCTGATTTCCCAGGCTCCTGGTCATGTGGGCACCCTCGATGTGGCCCTGGAATAGTGCATTGGTCCTTATCCCCTTTGGTCTTGACCCTTGGTTGCAATCGTGGCCATATAGCCTAGTTCTTATGTCTCATGCGTCTGCAACTGTTATAGCCCCTGGTCATATCCATTGGTTACGTGCCCTGGTTGACGGGCTAGTGCGATCGACTCGGCCAAAATCCATAACATCAACACCAATGGTTAGGGTACATTTTTGGATTATAGGTCATATGGGAAACACTGAACCGGGGGTTGGGGCTATGCCCCAACCTTTCCCTCCGCCAAAATTATAACCATTTCACTTTAAATAGAATATGGAGACTATGGTTAATAAGGAACACCGAGGGTGGGCTGGTAGCCCGACCCTGCCAAACCATTAGCTTTGACTGGAGGTCACGGGGTCAACTACCGTGGAGTCACATAATAATTTTTCCCATAACCACCAATGGAGCGGTGCCACATGGAATCCCAAGACTGGGCCACATGGCACCATGCCACTCTCGAACCAGAAATGACGCATCAAGACATGATTATCACACGTTAGCACCTATCAACCTGCACCTATCCATGTCATCCCTAGTCCAGTCAGTTGCCACATGTCATACGACTGTACGGACCTTGCCACGTTAGTTGTATGGACGTGCCATGTGTCACCTTTGCAGTGGTTCCATGTGTCACAATCAGACTCGTCCACCTGTCTACCAATGTGTCTTCCTAGTCGACATCCAAAACATATGCCATTTCGGTATATAGTCGTATGGCCTGTACAGTCAGCTACCATGTCAACACTGTACAGATTGTACGAACTATACAATCATTATTTTTTTTACATGTTTGACAAAACGAACTGACTGTGATATCTTTCGCGTACGATATCCATTTGATCTCATTCAAGTTGTGTTGGGTTTGTATCGACGAGACCTACATGCATGTACATTTTGAATCCATTATGAGAACTTTGATTTTTAGGCCTTCCTCGACTCATTTTGACTTTTGGATCCATTCTGGATCACGCCTCCTCACTAAAGACCTTTTGGTCCTCCAAAATGATACTAACTAGTCATCAAGTGCGAGATAGGTCACCCACTTGTTCTCTATATTTAAACTTTGTCATGTGCACCTGTCTCATCATAATAAAATATAAAACAATCATAATAACTGACAACATATTGTTAGCCACTTGTACTCTATCACATCTTACGAAAGTCGCTATCATCCATGTTGATAACATTACTAATGATAACATTAGAAGTATGACTGCAAATGAGCTAATATGTTTATAATACTTGCACGACATTAGCTTATCTTGAAGCAAAGTGTGATTGACCTTCCATTCTACAATCATCTCATGTTATTTCTTAAGATTAATTACTTGATTTGAAACAATTATAGGTGTTTTTATTACATGATATGCCTTTCTTAATTGGTCCATTGTTTGAAGAGATTGGTTTGCTTTTAAATTATGAGCATGTACCACATATTATTTTCCTTCTTTGATTAAGTGATTGATTATGTTTCCTGTAGAATATTTATTTGCGATCATACAAATAAGGACTACCTAAAACCATCCCACATTCATTGAGTGGCACCACATCATATGTTACCTCATCCACAAACTTAGATGAAATTGCAAACTTTAATGTGCATTTCTTTGTTATGTGCAATTTGTGGTTGTTTCTTATCCATTTGAGTAAGGGTTATGATGCTTCTGAGTGTTTAATCCCAATTGTTTAACCAATTCCTTTGAAATCAAATTATATTGAGATCCATTATCTATCAATATGTCGACCTTAGTATGCCTCATTATGACCCTTATGTGAAACAATTTACTTCTAGAATCAAATACATCACCAATTTTACCTGCCAAACCAACTGCTAAAACTTTAGATTCATCACCCGAATCTGATCCCAAGGCTATTGGTCATGTTGTTGTTGCAACTGGTTGCCTCCCTTTCCTTTCTTTGAACCACTTCAGTGTCTTCTTAGGATGCAATTTCGAGCAACGGTCCTCATCATGTCCTTCTTTCTTGCAATGCTTGGAAGAGGGTTTCTCTTCCTTTCTTGCCACTGAACTTGCCTTCTTTCCATTCCACTTCCTTTTGTCCTCTTTTCTTCAAGATGATTCCCCTGATACACAAACTCTTGTTTTCCCTACCTTAATGTACGTTGCTTGAACAAAAACCTCATCAAGATTAGTAGGTCCAAACATAAATACAGTGTTACGAATATGTGCAGGTAAACCTCCTATCTACTTCATAAGAGTTTCTTGGGTATGTAAAGGAATATCTAACATCAATGCCATTTTATGAAATCCATCTGTGTATTCTTGCATTGTTTGTCCCTTTCTTAGTTTAAGACCTTTCCATTCAATTAAATCCTTCTATTTATAACCCAAAGGGTAAAATTTCTTTCTAAGTGCAGAAATAAAAAAATTTCATGATGGAAATACATTACCCACTTGTTGCGTGCCATTTTGCAACTTTCTTTGCCACCAGATGAGTGTTATGCCTGCAATATGAAGCCATGCCAACGTTATTTGAGTTTCCTCATCCTTAATTTTTCACACACTTCAGTAAGCCTCCATTTGTATGACCCAATTATCAAGCCTATGTGCATTGACTTCACTATCATACATAGGTAATTCAAATTTCACATCAATCCTAAGTAAAGGCATTTCTTGTTTATGTTTACGGGAATGTTTTCTTGCGGTGGATTTGGAACTTGAACTTGAAGACAAAGAAATTGATGCAGAAAAAGGAGGTGGATTAATTTGAGGAGGATCCTCTCCTTCTTCACTTTTGACCCTTGAAGATTCACCTAGAATCAGTCTCTTTCATTCCACGTAATCCTCATATAGAAACTTCATCATCTCCAACCTGGACAAGAAATTTTTTGAAACTCTTTCTCATCATGAGAAAGTCCCTCTTCCTATGCCATATTCTCACTTTGAGAAGTTATCTTTCTTAATCCAATCTCAGTATTTTTTTCAACAAGCTCGACTTCACCATGATTCAGCCTTTCCCTGGTAATCACGCAAACTCAAAAACCAACTGTCAACTAGCTCTGATACCACTTGATCTGGAAAAGATCTTTTAAAGACAATGGTTGAGTTTTAAAACATGAATTAGTTATCCATTTAGGAAACTGATGAAAGAGGAGAATTAATGATGAAATATGGAATCCATAAAGAAATATACAGATATGCAAATAAGCATGAAGAAACAACAAACCATAAACAACAAAGTTGATAACAAAGTTCGTCAATCTCGCCTACCTCTCTGGGCCTTTGTCTCAGTGGGTGAGGATTTCTTATTTCAGTTCAAATATTTAAAAGTACATCATAGTATTACCAAAAGGATTACAAACTAATCCATTTGTGTTCTAGTATATCTCAAGAACCCAACAAAACTAACGGCACTGAAAATAGATGAACGAAGCTCCCAGAAATGGCCTGCAAAGTTGCTCTCCTCAACGGATTTCCTGCATAAAAATGACTTTCGCTCAACAATTCTTTAGCATTTTACTATTCTGAATCTCTCCCCATTTGCTTCAAGAAACTCTGGTTTATGTATACTTGAAGTTGGTAACAGCCTCCCAACTTCTCCCCAAGATTCAACCTCAAAAAGGGCTCCAGATCCTCCAAAAATGGATAAAATCCATCAATATCATTTAAATCAATAAAAATCATATGATAAAGTGGAAAAGCCTACTTTTGGTCTTAATTCGGGTGCATCCCCTGAGTTCCTGAGCTCCTGGTCATGTAGGCACCCTCCATGTAGCCCTGGATTGGTGCGCTGGTCCTTAGCCTCTTTGGTCCCAACCCTTGGTCATAATCGTGGCCATATGGCCTGGTTCTTATGCCGCATGCACCTACAACTGTTATAGCCCCTGGTCATAGCCATTGGTTACGTGCCCTAGTCGGTAGGCTAGCCCGACCGACCAAGGGGTAACCCCATTACGTGCGAGGTCTGGGTCATGTGGTGATATGATAATGCGATCGGAGGCTAGGACAAACTCCATAACATGCACGCTAATGGTTAGCGCATGGTTTTAAGGTATAGGTCATATGGAAAATGGTGAACTGGGGGTTGGGGCTAGGCCCCAACCCTTCCCTCCACCCAGATTATAACCATTTCACTTTAAATATAATATGATGAAAATGGTTAATAAGGAACACTGAGGCTGGGTTGGTATCTCGACGCTGCCAAACCATTAGCTCGGACCAGAGGTCACAGGGTCGACTCCCATGGAGTCACATAAAACATTTTCCCATAACAACCAGTGGAAGGGTGCCACATGGCACCATGTCATTTGCCAAATAGAAATGATGTGTCAAGATACAATTCACACACATCATCACCTGTCCACCTGCTATGTCAACACCTATCCACGTCATCCCTAGTCCATTCAACTGCCACATGTTGTACATCTGTATAGACTTTTCCACGTTAATTGTACGAATGTGCCACGTGTGACCCCTGCAGTGGTGCCATGTGTCATAATTTGAACCATCCACCTTTCTGCCAACGTGCCTACCCAGTTAGCATCTAACACATATGCCACGTCACTGAATGGTCAGATAGCCTGTACATTCAATTTCCACATCATAACTGTACGGACTATATAGTCATCATTTTTTTTTCCTGTTTGACAAAATGAATAGACAGTGATATTTTCTCATACGATGTGTATTTGATCCCGTTCAATTTACGTTGGGTTTGTATCGACGATACCTACACACATGTCCGTTTTGAATGCATTATGAGAACTTTGATTTTTAGGCCTTCCTAGACCCATTTTGGCTCCTACATCCATTCTGGATCAATTGATGACCTTCTTGACCAGCTCAAGGTGGAAAAGTTCTTCAACAAAATTGAACTGAAGTCTGGCTACCACCAGGTTCTCAACGAACCAATTGATGTTTGGAAGACAACCTTCAAGTCTAAAGAAGGTCTCTATAAATGGTAAGTCATGCCCTTTGGCTTAACAAATGCACCAATCACTTTCATGAGGTTGATGGATGATGTATTGAGAACCTTCACCAAATCCTTTGTGGTCATATATTTGGATGATATCCTCATATACAAAAAAATGTGGGAAGAGCACATGAAACATATTCAACATGTTTTGGGCACTCTACAACAGCACAAGCTTTATGCCAACTTGAAAAAATTCTCTTTTGGCATGAACATGGTCCAATACCTGAGATACATTGTTGATAAGCATGGGGTACATGTTGATCCAACTAAGATCCAAGTTTTCCGTGACTGGCCAACCCCGACCACACTGACCGAGATTTAAATCTTCTTGGGACTAACCAATTTCTATCAATGATTTGTGTTGGGATTCTCCCATATTGCATGGGCCCTCAACCAGGTGACCAAGGGTGGTAGTAGGGTCAAGTTTGTGTGAGGGAAGGAGAAGAAATGAGCATTACATGATCTGACATATTGTTTGTGCTCAGCTCCAGTACTCTCCTTGCTCAATCTGCAACAACCATTCGATATTGATACTGATGCATCTGACTATGTTGTGGGTGCACCTCTCACTCAGCATGGGCATCCGGTGGCATACCATAGTGAGACACTCTCCGATATTGTCCAGAAATACCCCAAGGAAATGTATTCCATTGTACAATCCTTTCGTCAATGGAAACATTGCATTCTAGGGAAAGAGATGATCATACACACTGATCACAAGCCTCTGCAGTTCATACAGGCACAGGGTAAATTGAAGAACGATTTCCATCATAAGTGGTCCACCTACCTGTAGCAGTTCCATATAAACATCAAGTATAAGAAAGGTATATCCAATCATGTCGTTGACTACCTCAGTCAGCCTCCTATGGCTGCACTCACGACTGTGCTCCATTCCTGTGGACATGAAAGATCGGAGTGGCCCCAACTTTACCAACAAGATCCAAACTTCACCACCACATATCATCTCTTGGGTACATCTACAAATGTCACTTATTTTCAAATTATTCACTTCAATGATGACCTATTGTCGTCATTAAAAGTGTTACATTTTGGCCGCAAGTATCCCAAGTGTTGCAAACATCATACTGTCATCTTGCCTATGTCGTGTCTCAAATGGCATCACAAGGAACACTTGAAGACACCCTCAAAGACTGGTTAAAGAAGGAGAAATCATTTCACAAAGAGTACAAATCCTTTTCCTTGAGAAAAAACACTTAAAAATGAAGTTTGAAGGGTAGGACTCCCCTACCCACTAGCAGGGAGTGTTATTTCTCCCTACCCTCTTTTTGGGGAGTATTGTAGCACTCTATACCCCATTCTAGGGGAGCGCTGGGAGTTTTTGAGGAAATCTTGGGCAATTCTCACCTACCCACTAGTAGGGAGTTATAGCGCTCCTTTCCCTCCTTTGGGGGAGCATTGTAACGCTCTATGCACCATTCTAGGGGAGTATTATGTTGTTGAGAAAATCAGGGGAAGATCCCCCTTATCTTTGAAATCAGTTGGATTTGAATCTGAGGTCAAGGCTGGATCTTAGGGAGGATCCACAACTAATGGAGAAAGATCCTCAATCTATCTGAATAATCTCTAAGGTGGTTAGGCCTCTTTAAGCTTATATAAGGAGGCATTCTCATGGTGAAGGAGTGGGATAAATTGAGAAATACCTAACTTATGATCTCATAAGGAGGGAGACATTGAAGGAATCAAACTTATGATCTCATAAGGGAGATAATCAGTGAAGCATAGTCATTTTGTTTGTGGATCATTTGAGCAAGGGGTTAGACAAGGAGAGCTGGAAGAGGTTGTTGTAGCTTCATCAAAGGTCTGTAAGTATCTCTATTGAGTACTCATTAGTACATGTGCTTGGCTTGTTTCCTTAAAGATTATGTATACCTACATGAAATTGTCTTTAATGGATATATTTAGTTTCAAACTAATCGTAGTAGAATAATAAGCATGCTTTGTCTTTGATTGGATTGCAGGACTTTTTGAAGAGATTGAGGATCAGAGCTCAACTTGGACTGGGCAAGGAAAAACATTGTAAAAAGCTACATATTCTTTTTTTTATCTATAGATTAGCTTAGCTAGGTTTAAAGGGATGTCAGTGATCAAAGTTAACACCTTTCTTTCTTAGTCTTAGAAGTCTAGGATCCAAGAGGGAATTCACTTGTCCGTAGGGGGATTTGCCTATAACACATTCAAAATGGACTCTTATGCCACCTGAGCCATGTTTGTGTTCCTACAAGAGAGCGTGAAAAGATGATTTGGGAAGACCACTACAGTCAGGTTGCATGACATTTTGGCGTCGAGAAAACTATGGTTGTTCCTCAGAAAAAAAATTATTGGTCAAAACTTCAACGGGACGTCAGCAAGTATATTGGAGCTTTCACTTCCCACGCCATTTCCAAGCCATCCATAAAGAAGCAAGGCTTATACACCCCTCTTCCTATTCCCTAGAAGTTGTGAGAATCCATCTCCATGGATTACATGTCTGGTTTTCTGTCCTCCAAGAATGAAAAATGATTGCGTGTTTGTGGTCATTGATCGATTTTCAGAGATGGCCATCCTCACAGCCTGTAAGAAGAATGTCATAGTGGCAGATACTACCAAGATATTCTTCAAACGAGTTTGTGTCCACTTTTGGATACCATAGACCATCACCTCCAACTGAGAAAAGAGGTTCCTCAACACCTTTTGGTCGAGTCTCTAGTCTCTATTGGACACCAAGCTCACAAAATCCACTACTTTCCAGCCCCAAACCGATGGCCAAAGTGAGTTCTTCAATTGGATGATTGTGCACATATTGCGCATGTACAATTCTAAGAATCCGCGTACATGGGACGAGAGTCTCCCATATGTCCAACATAGTTACAACAAACTTATCTATAGTTCCACTAACCATAACCCATTTCGGGAGGGTCTGGGAGTCCAACCATTGGGACCCATTGATGTTTCACTTCCTCTTGCCACCGCACAAATAAAATATTTCGTTGATCAGTCTGCAATTGAAAATAACACTAGATCCATTGAGTGGATTCAACACATCCCCCAACAGGTTCAGGAGATTTTGCATAAATCCAATGCTAAGCACAAGCAGTGCCATGATCAACACGGGGTACCACACCAGTTTTAGGTTGACGAAATTTTTTGGTTACATTTGCAGAAGGAGCATCTCATCGGTCCCTATCAGTAGCTTTTCCCACTTTGTTATGGGCCTTACACTATCACCAAGGTTGTGGGTAGAAATACTTTTGAGCTCAACACTCCACCCTTCCTTGGTCTACATCCAATATTCAATGTGGACCTCCTTCGGCCATATTTTCCATCGTTATTGGACAACTCTAAGATCATTGAATAACTGACACCAACATATCTCAACCCTGATTTCATGGAACAAGCATCCACTAATCATATAGTGTACACACAGGTCAAGGGAACTCGCCAACAGTGGATCCAACTTTATCGGGTTGTCAAGGGAGGGAAACTCCTACAACAAGGCAAGTGGCTCACTCACGGATAAATCTAGTATAAGTTTCTTCACCTGATGGGGGAAATCAACGCAATGGATACCATTACTTCCTAAGGGGGGAGAATTGATCCAGGTGGATATTGATGGCCACCCACCTATTCCAACTAGCTCGTTGTGTCCATTTATTATTTAGCACATCTTTCTGTACTGCTTTATAATTGTGATTTCTACACTTCTGGGATTGTCTGAAGCCTCACACATTCTCCAGGTGGATAAGCATGGATTCTCACCGAATCCAACTATATTACTTTGTATGTTTTCATCTCAACACATCTTGTTGTACTTCTAGGGCTCTTTTGGGTCCCTAAACATTTTTTTTTTCACTCGCCATAGTCAGACTATAGGTAGAGTTCGAGTCTGATGGTGGAATGTGTAGATATCTTAAAGACCTTTCCAATGGGCTATTACGTGCCTAAAAAAAATGTCATATGAAAAAGTTACGACCCTAGTTAGTTGAGGTACCAAATTATACCAACATACCCAGAGGGACCACATGACTTTTGGCCTTTCACCTTCTAGGGTTAGGTTTTTGGATGCCCAGGGTTTTGGAATTCATGAGTGATATGAAGATTTTCTATGGGGCCTCATTATAATCCATTCTTCTAAGATGTATGCGCGCAACAACCACATCTCTTCTTAGAGATAGCTAGCAACATTCGAGCAAGTTTCAGTTCTGCAATTTTACAATTTACTCCTTTTTCATTATTTAATAGAAGATATTATTCATTGGATATTTGTGTTATTCTTACTATCTTTGTGTTTCTAGTATTCAGTATGTTAATCATTTCATTCCTCTCCAAAATATGGATCACCACGCATAACCAACACCAGAATCCTCTATCCAATAGCTCGCCTCACAAGGTAGAGCCACCACCCTCTTTCAAGTTGGGTATCCCAAATCTCACAAGTAAAACGAGTCAAAATTTGTACAGTATAATGTTGCCCACAACCAGTCTTCCCCCTTTCTCATCTCAACCCTTTGTTTTATAGAATTTTTCCACACTTGCACAATTAGTTGACTTTTTAATTAAAATAATTTAGAATTATCTCCCCCATACACTTGTTACGCTTTCCTCAATTTGTAAATTTAAATCCACATTTTATTTTAATAAAAATCAATTTCCCTCACCCATCCTAAAAGTTCTCCTAAAATCACATCTAGATGTCCCTATATTCCCCTTTTTTCCAATTAATGACTAACGCCTTACTAATTATGAGTTAAGTTAAAATATGAATCCTATCCTAGTTAAACTAGCATTAACTAGACTCTAGATTCCTTTCTATGTTTGCACAATTATTTCATGTTTTATTCCTTTCTGATATTAAATTTCATTTTGGCAATTTTCTTGCACATATGAGTATAATCTTAAATCTTTAGACTTATTTCCTTTTTCTTAATTTCTTAATTAGATTTGCCTCCTTCCTAAATTATTTCAGTTAGTAATTATACTTTGGTCTCTTTACAAGAACTCGGACTTAGGTTTAAAATCTAGAATAGACATAGATTTTGATTGGGGTTACAATTACTAAATTCATTCTTTAATTAATTAATTAATTCGACAATGATCAAGTTTTTACAAGGTTTAATATTCTCTCAAAGTTTTCTAGGCCACCTAGATTCATTGACTCAAATTTTAATTTATGCAATGTTCCCTTCAAGATGCACTTCATGCTCCAATGGTTCCACTCGCCTTTAATTAAAAAACTTTTAATAACGCAACATGCCCTTCAAGATGCACTCTGTTCTCCAAGGGTGCCACTCACCTTTGACTAGTTTTTGTAGTTGTCCAACCCTTGAAGTCAACACTCCATTCAAGTTACCTTGTGAGAGATTAAGGGATTCTAAGGAATAATGACCATACCTTATTGTGTTCTCCTTAGAAATATTCCTTATAGACTGTCTCAGTATTCCCTCACGACATCGTGGATCTCTCGAACTAGGTAATAGTTAACCTACAATTCAAGCCACGATGAGAGTGCTAGTAGGTTGTGACAGGGATGTTGCCACACCTCTCTCTCAATATTTGATCTATGTGCATGGACCATTTACTCCTTATGTGAGTCATATTAGCAATACATCGTCATCCTGCATCCATCAACGAAACATTATCAATTATCCATAAACAACATCATAATAAAATAGATCATATGTCGCAGATGCATAAATGAAATACCTAAACCAATACAATCCATTCTCTGACTCAATCCAGTGTCCAAGGAGGTCCATTGATTCCATCGACATCCTGAATATTTCAAGTGTATTGCACACTCACAGGAAACTCGTCAATAGCACATGTCAATACATAGATATAAAAAAAAAAAATCACAGTCCATCAACATCATCATAAGAATCCATAAGCGAATCCATAGTCCTGCAAGTGTCCTCAATGAATAAGTCAATGTCATGAGCTCCAAGAGCAAGATGTTACAGAAACATGATTGACATGTTGAATAAGAAACGTGATTGGCATGTTGAATAATTGTTCTTCATTGATGTCAAAGGTTAATATGTGATCAAATACAAATGTGACTTTAATTAATACAAAAGTGAAAAGTTAAATGCAAGTCGAGTTTACGTAAAGGTGGAAAAAAAATGTAAGTGGATTAAATATAAATATGACTTTAATATATAACAAAAGTTGAAAAGTTAGGCGGAAGTGGAATTTATGTAAAAGAGGTGTAAACATGAAAGTGTATTAAAGAAAAAGGTAAAAGTGAAAGTGGAGTTTAAGTAAAAGTGAAGTAAAAATGAAAACTCACTAAAAAGGGTAAAAGTGAAAGTGTATATGGTATGTGCACATGGATTTACATATCATGGTTTTGTTTTAGCCATGGTATGGTAAAAAGTAAATTAAAATAAGGAAAGGGGGGGAATTAATTATTATTTAATAAAAGTCAAGAATTTTTAAAAGAACGTGACTTTTCAAGTAAAATGTATGGAAAAGTATAAAAAAAGAAGAGGGTTATGAGAACCAAATGTGTGTTTGGGTGAAAATGTAATATTATTATGCATATTATTTGAGGTTTGGCGATTGAAAATCATTCAAGGAGCAACAATTAAATATTGGCGAAAATCATATTGGGCGTTCTAGAAAATAGATCTGGAAAAAAGAAAAAGGAGTGAATACATATCTGAAGTAGAGGAAGAAGATGAAGAAAGAATATATGGCGAAGGAAAAGTGAAAGAAGAAGTAGTAAGTACAGAACAGATCTAGTGACAAATGAAATAAAGAGTGCAAAAATTTTCTTTTGAAGACAAAAATAGCAGAGGGGATAGGTGTACCTTGTATTGTTTTGCCTACAAACATTAGATGGGATGGGTGTCTCTTGTAGGTCGATGCCTACAAACATTAGAGGCGATATGTGTCTCTTTTAGTTCAGTGTTGATAAATAATAGTGGGGATTTTTGTCTCCAGTAGGTTGGTTCCTACAAACATTTGTAATTATAGTTTGGTGCCTAGAAATTAATAAAAAAAAAAAATTGTGGTTTTCTCCCGAAAGAGTTTCCACGTTAAATATTATGTATTTTAGTTTGTATACTAATGCGATAGCTTCATTATGTTTTAATAATGTTAAAAAGAAAAATATAGTATTATATTGATTCACCCCCCGTCTCAGTATAAGCGTGTGCTCAACAATTGGTTTCAGAGAAGGTTCCTTTGGAAACATTCTAACAACTGGAAGGTAGATCTCAAGAGCATATATAGCCAGTCAGGAAGGTTTATCTACAAACACGGCTTTGTTGTATGATGGAAAAAACTATGTCTTTTGGACTATAATGGTGTGAACATATCTAATGGCCCTTGGTTTTGATATTTAGAAATGTTTCATGACTAGTTATACAACACCAAAAACTCCACCAACAGATACGATCAAGAAAAATGCTAGTAAAAATGATGCAAAATCCATGAAATTTATCTTCTGTGGACTATCAAAATTAGAGTTTGTTAACATAATGCATTGTAAATCATAGAAATATATTTGGGGAAATATTCAAAACATACATGAAGGATATGAAAAGGTCAAGAAAGCTAAGCTCCAAACTCATAGAAGACAATTCGAGAGCCTGAAGATGACAAAAGAAGAAAATATTGTATCATATCTCCTCGACGTGGATGAAATTGTCAACACCATCAGAGGACTTGGTGAAATGGTTGAAGAATCGATGATTGTGAAAATGATGATAAGACCTCTCACTTTAATATTCGATGCCAAAGTTTCATCCATTGAGGAAATAAAGGATCTTGATAGAATAACAATGGACATGAATTGCATGGGATCCTCACTACATATGAAATGAGGATTGAAAATAAAAAACCATAGAAAAGGGAAACAAATTTCAAAGCCACAAAGAAGATGCAGAACAAAGAGCACAAATCAAGTGATTGTACCAGTTTTGAATCAGAAATAGAGGAAGCAAATTTTGTGAGCAAAATAAAAAAGGGATATGGAAAATACAAAGGCAAGTTTCCATTTAAAAGCTTGAACTTTGGAAAAGTAGGAAATTTTGCTGCTAGGTATCCATATGAGAAAAGTTAAAGTAGTGATAATGAAGAATACTATAATGCAAAGAGGAAACATCATCAACACAAAAATTACCACAAATAGGAAAATGATGAAAAGAAGAAATATTATAAGCAGAAGAACATCCACTACTCAAAATAGGTCAATGACTCATCTAAAGAAAGCATTGAAAGAAATTCTAATAATTATATAGAAGAAACTATCTTTATGTCAATTGAAACTAAGATTAATGAAGAAAAAGAAATGATGGATTCAAAAGTAGAGGAAAACACTGAAGAAGATGGAGAAGTGGATCTTGAACAAGAAACCATATGTGTCTTAGGTGAAATAAGGAAGCTAAGGAAAAGGAAATTGAAACAAAAAGAACAACTGTAAAAATATGAAGAAGAGCATCGTGATTCAAAATAAAAAATATCAAAAAGCCTTGACGAATCAGAAAATATTATCATAAGCCTAAAATTTAAATTAGAAGAGGAAAGAATGATAGAACAAGTGGTTATTATTCAACTAACAGAAAAATAAGAGACTTATGAGAAACTAGAAGTTGAACTTGTTTCCTTCAGAAAGAACCTAGAAAAGTCAATTACTCAGTTGAAAAGAAGCTTGAAGTTTGAAAAGAGTGTTGAAACCTTATATCTAATCATCAATTTTCAAAGGTCATCATTTAATAAGACTGGTCTTGGTTACGATAAGAGTCAGATGACCACCAAAGAATATTTGTAAGTTGCAGCGCCATCAAAGAATGTGAATGAAGAAAAAATTGAAAGTTATACCAATCTACTTAAATTTATATTAGTGTTGAAGACAACAAGAAGAATGAAGATAATGTTCTGTAGAAAGTTGGAATTTCTCCTAGGGACAACAAGACAATATTCAAAATATCTTTCCCACAAAGGCAACCTCACATGAAATGGTACCAAAATTCTTTCTTTGTCTATTGCTTTCGCTGTAATCATTTTGGTCATAAAGCAATATCTTTTAGAACACATACAAGAAATAATAATGTATGGAACAAAGGCATGAAATTTTATATATTCCCAAACATAAACTATATTTCATTTTCCCCTCTATTTGATTACAATGTGGTATGCTATAAATGCCAAAACTATGGGCACAAAGCACGCTTTTGTAGAATTTACCTTGTGGAAATTTCTATACAAAATAGAAGAGGATACCCTTTTCAAACAAAAGAAAGAAATCATAGGATGTTCAAAAAATAAGCATGAACAAGATATGTATAAGAAGGAAGAATTTAGGCTTGTGGAAACTACCCTTCGTGCTCAAAAAAAAGGAAACCAATGGTATGTTGATAATGTATGCTTATCCCACATGACAGGTGATACGAACAATTTTTTCACTTTGAAAGAACTTAACGGAGGAAGTATGATGTTTGGAAGTGATGCTACTAGAAGGATAGATGGAAAAGGTACTCTAATATCAATAATCAAAACACTACAACATAAAATTTATTTTATGTTGATGGTTTGAAATACAATATTCTCAGTGTTAATCAAATATGCAATCAAGGACAATATCTCATAATTAATTCTCAAGGTTTTGAAATAAGGAAGGAAGGCTCAAGACTATTAGTGTTAAGCTCATATAGAACATCAAATAATGTATATATCCTTAATGAGATCCAGGGAGAAAATTTATATATGGGACAAACATATGAAAGTTGGTTATGGCATAGAAGAATGGGCCATATGAACTTTGATAATCTAGTGAAAATTAGCACTAAACAAGAAATGAGAGACATGATGAATATTGTTAAACCTTCAAACATTTTTTGCAAGAAATGTTAGAATGGGAAGATAATAAGAACATTATTTAAATCAAAGGAGTAATCAACAATGAATCCATTGGAAGTCGCCTATACATATCTTTGCGGGCCTATAAGAACACAAAGTCTAAAAGGTGAAAATTACTTCATGTTTCTCATTGATGATTATTCTAGAATGACATGGGTTACGTTCCTAATAGAAAAATTTGAAGGTTTTGAAAATTTCAAAGAATTCAAAGCCTTGGATGAAAGTGAAACTGATTTGAAACTCAAGTGTTTGATATAAGAGAAATGAGGTGATTTTATTTGAAATGATTTTGAAGAATTTTTGAGAGTCATGGGATAAAAAAAACATTTCTCGAGTGCAAGAACTCCACAAAAGAATGGAGTGGTAGAAAGAAAAAAATGAACTGTACAAAATATGTTAAGAGAAATGTTGAATGAATCTAGGTTATCAGACAGGTTTTGTAGAGAAGCAGTCAAAACCACAATTTACATTATGAATATAGGAAAAATTAGAGTCAACAAAAACGAAACCCCTTTTGAATTATGGAAAGGAATACCAACAATAATTAAATACTTCAAAATTTTCAGAAGCAAACTTGCTACATAAATAGAGATGATGAGGATTTGGAAAAAATTGAATCTAGAGTTTTTGAAGGTATGCTTCTTAGTTATTCATCAAGAATAAAATATTGAAAGTGTTACATTACAACATTATGAAAAATCGGAGAGAGTGTCAATGTAAAATTTGATGAAGTAGGGCACCAGAAGGTGAAAACACAAGTAAATATTCAAGTTGATGAGCTAGGCTACAAAGAATAAAAATAAGAATAAGGAAAAGAAAATTAAGAAGAAAAAACGGAATGCCATGATACAAAGACACCATCGATATTTGTCTGAAAGAATAATTCGTAAAATCTAATTCTTGGTGATAAAGATACAATAGTTCAAACTAGAGGAAGACTAACTAGTGCACTAGAATATGCAAACTTCTCCTTTCTATATAAAATAGATCCTAATAAATCTACAATAGCCAGTGAAGAAAAGTATTGGATTGATGCTATGAAAGAAGAGTTGACTCAAAATGAGAAGAATGAAACATGGGAACTTTCTCCAAGGCCGACAGATAAAAATATAATCGACAATAATGGCTTTTTACAAACAAGTTGAATGAAGATGGGAAAGTAATGAAAAATAAAGAAATGTTTGTTTGTAAAGGTTGTTCTCAAGTTGAGGGTATTCATTTCAAAGAAACCTTTGTTCTTGGTGCTATACTAGAAATTATATGAATTTTTTTGGCATTTGCATGTTTCAAGAACTTCAAAGTCTATAAAATGGATTTCAAGTCTACTTTTATCTATGGTAATTTAGAGGAAGAAGTATATATTAAACATATAGAAGGATTCTTATTATAAAAAAATAAGGATTATGTGTGCAAATTGAAGAAACTACCTTATGGGTTAAAACAATCTCTTGGAGCTTGGTACTCAAGACTTGATAAATATCTAAAACAACAAGGGTTAAAAAAGAGGGATTGATAACAATAATATCTACATCAAGAAAATAGTAGAAAATCAGTTGCTTGTTGTGGTTTATGTAGATGTAAATATTTTTGGAGGTAGTATGAAATAAATGTGCCAACATTTTGCAATATAAATGAAAAAGGAATTTGAGATGTTTATGCTTGGTGAACTATCATTCTTTCTTAGATTACAAATTTATCAATATGAAAAAGGAATATTGATTTAAAAAACCAAGTATGTCAAGAAAATGTTGAAGAAATTCAAAATCGAAAACTATACACCAGTCAACACACCTATGGTCGCATGTTGTAAATTGAGAAAAAATGTTGAATATCTAGAAGCAAATAAAAAATTGTATAGGTCAATAATTGGAATCCTACTATATGTGACATCAACAAGGGAATAAATTATTCAAGAAGTGGGAATTGTTGGACGATTTCAAGATGCACCAAAAGAAAATCATGTGAAAGCAATAAACACGATATTCAAATATATAAATGAATCCTTCAACTTAGGATTATAGTAATGAAGAGGTGAATATTTTACTCTAATAACATACACAGATGCAAATTGGGTAGGAAATGTGGATGAAAGAAAAATTGCAAGTGGAGGAGCATTCTTTCCAGGAAACAGTCTAGCGTCTTGGTTGAGTAAGAAACAATATTTGGTCTCTCTATCCACAACATATTCCAAGTATATCGTAGCAACAACATGTTGCACACAAGTGTTTTGGATGAAGAAAACACTACAGGATATTAAGGTAGAATATGAGCAGTCAATCGCAATCATTTGTGACAACACAAGTGAAATCAAAGTTTTAAATAATATTGTCATGTACTCAAAGACAAATCATATTCCCATCATGCAATAAACCTCAATTTCGTCATATTTTTTCTTTTTTAATTATTCTCTAAGGATGTATGATAGATTTAAAACCTTAACATTTAAAAAAAAACCGTGATAAGTTGTGCGTTCAATTTCTCTTTCCACAGACTAGTGTTACTCTTCCATACTCATTTAAGTTATACTTGTTCTTGTAAATGGTTACATGTTAATACTTTGTGGTAATACTAATTAGACATAGGCCTAATACTTAGGTTTCCAACCCATTAATTAACATCCACATTCATAATGTGTACAAGCCTAAACTTCAGAACCCCGAAAACTATAGAGACACAAGGAAGGGGTCGAAATAGTTATTTAAGTGTTAAAACTGTTGGTTTTACTATTGATAAAGGTGACCCTGAATTGGAGGGGTTACCTGTAATTCAAACTGTTGACTGAAACTGAAACCCAATAACTAATAGTTGGACGAGGACTCTGAAGTGCCAGTTTATCGAACCCTTTCCCGACTTAACTAACTCCAACCACCGACGTTAACTGAGCTAGTCGAAAGGGTTTGTGAGGAGATGTTTACTTGTCCTATGAAAAAATATTAAATGTGACTAGATGTAATGACAAACGAATTTAAATCTATGTTCATCCATTATTGGTAATGGAGGTAGTGAGATTCATCCTGTACCCTCACCCAACCTGGACACTCCACATCACTATTGTCACATGGTCCATCTCCTCGACATTCCCATCACATTCAATAGGCTTGGGGTTTGTGTATTAGGTTAACCGCCATGACTCATTTTCCTCTTGTTGCAAAGTCTACTCTGAGTTTATACTACATCTTACTTCTATTTTATCGAATTACCTGTACACGGGCATGGCAACTTGGAACATCTCTCATATCTCCCGTCCAGTAAGTGCTTATCCTAACGAAAATAACTACTTTTGTTTACTGTAGGTTTTTTATGTCTTTCTCGACTTCCATTCCGATATTATCCTGTTACTTGTCCATAGTTCCTTCTTTCTCCCCTCCTTCATTCGTCGTTCCTCCGTTACCAGTCAAGGATTATATTTTGTTGGAAGGAAATCATATGTTTGACTGTGTTAGGGCCTTAGATACATCTGTATGTAAAACCCGGTTATTTTATAAAAACTGGAACCTCTCTGGTAGTTGTTTTTGTCCGGATTGTGAAAAGAAAAGAGAGGTCATCGATCCCTCTCTCACCAATAGTCCTCGACAACTCATAAAACTATCTTTAAAGATGTTCGGGTTATGTTTTGTGTGGCCCCTTTCTCTTTCCAATCATCTTAAAAGGGCATGCGCATTTGGGGCTTCGACATTGTATTGACTATGTGTTTCTTTTAATTTACTTGCAGAGTGTTAGATAGAACACTGGTTCTATCTTATTGTTTTCTTTAAATTACTGTAATATGGTTCTGGTATTTTAAATTTAATATGCACATTATTTAGTTTCAATATTTGTGTAATGGCTCCTTTATTCAAAAAAATTTCAGTCATTTGTTGATTCTTACGCTAATGATGGGCCCTTTTGGTTTTGCGAGGGGTACCCATCAGGAAGGTTAGGGATCCTTCCCTCTTCTAGGTCTACAAACCTTTGCGGCTCCTGGCAATGGCGAAGGGTGTAACCTCCCTCCACTTAAGTTAAGTAACACTTTGTCATACTCCCTTTCCTAAGGTTACTCGTTTTCTTTTGTTTCTTTTATTTATATTTCCTGTTATTCAAAATCTAAGGGCTATCCTTCATAATTCTTGTGTAGGGGTTTCGACTATGCGAGGATACATGTACAAGGATATCACCCATTCAATAGGTACTCGGGTTCCATTTTGTTCTTGTCGGATAGGCTTAGACAGTTGAAGATGGAAGAATTCAACTATGGAACTATTTTTGTAAATGGTTCATTGTGTGTTAGTTTTTAACTTCGTTACTCCTCACAGACGAATTCTGAGAATCAGTTTTAACTTTTTGTATGATTACTCAAGATCAAATCCATTTCTTAATACAATTTGTATTAAGAAATATTTGAAGGAAGAACATGTTAGATTCCTTTCCTATAATGGATTGTTTCTCGATATTTAAGAAATGAAAGAATTTAAGAATGGTATTTTACTTCCATCTCTTGTAGAATGATTTCAATTCGTTTGGCAATCGTAGATCTTTGGCATAACTATACAAGTGTTGATAATAAAACTCTTATGTTTTCTCTTGTGATATTTCACTTGGATCTATAGTACTTCAGACTGATCTTTACTCTGTATTATAATCCGAGTGTACTCCAATTTTCTGTAATTAAAATCCCTATTTACGAATGTGAGAAAGTCTGAAATAATCGTTTTCTTCGTTTTCTTATCAAATGGGCGTGGCCGGAATCCACGCCTTATGTATTAAGAAAACCTGAGTTTTATCATTGTAATGCGGCTATGGTACTGTATTTTGATTCTAGCATATTCCTTTCATAAACTTATGCTACTAATTCTACGCCATTCTTTATAATATTTATTGAATGAACACTTGCATATTTATCCTGGACCATATTTCTAAGGGTATTTGATACCTCGTAAACCCGAAATCGTTTTTTGTCTTTAAATTTGTACAGTTAACAAGGAATATAAAACCTTTGATATTTGTCTATTTTTTTTATAAATGTTTGTACAGGTTTGAAAGTCCGTTACAAGAATAAACATTTAAAAAAAAAATTCATACGACTCACGATGATCTCATAACCGGTAGAGGTACTACCCAAGCTTAAAGTTTCATAATTTGCGATATGAATTTGATTGTTTTCGAAAGAAAATAGATCTATCCTAGGCTCGACTCAGACACAGTAATTTGTAATTTTCGCTCATTGCCCGGGTTTAATTTTATTTTCTATTACAGACAATAGGTGTTGTTTATAAATCTGTACACTCGTACGTGGGACCTGTAATGGAAATTATTCTCCCTTATAGTAGTAATATAAGTATATCTCTTTAATAGATAGATGACTATCCAATATATAACATACAGAACCCATATTAATACAGTCGTACCTATAGCATATAATGAACAGTAATCATATATACATATATATACGAGTTGTTATGTAACGTATATACAAACCATTCAATTCCTAAGTATTCATCTATCCTTTCAATTTCAGGTGTATGTAGGGAGTTCTGCCAAGAATAATTTTAACTTTTGACTGTAACTTCAGACTGACGAACATATATCATCCACATAAATTATTCAACTTAACACCAACAGATGCATAATATCAGATATCTAAATATATTCAAAAACAAAGGAGGAGGAATTTAACATATCTGAACCAAAACTCATGGGAAGACAAATGGAACAGCCACATTCCTCCCAACCGTAGAATAGGGCAACCAAAACTACTTGCCCAATTCACCTCGTAGCCTGACCATGAACCCATGAGGGAGAACTTGGAAACTCCTCTTCAGCAATGTCCTTCAATTCTGGTATATCCTTCTTGCCTCACACTCATTCAGTGCTCATCACAGCAAGGAAATAAACCAGTCTCTTTTCTTAGCATACTTAGCAGCATCCTTCCTCCTCACATATTCTTATTTATCAATTTGCCTAGGTCTTTTCCCTCTCTTGAGAATTTTTGCAGCTTTCTAAATCCCTGATTTTCAGGGGCTGCCAATGGCCAAATCACTGATTTGCCACTTGTAAAAATCAGCCTAGGGGTAGTTCCAACATGTTCCCCACTCATGGAGTTATGGTCAACTAAATTTAACATGGTTGTTCCATTTGTCCTCCTGTAATCAATATAAAATATTATGTTTTCAAACAAGTGGCATAGTCAAATAGTTGGTTGAGTCAATACAGGTTTGTACCCAACAATGATAATAATTAATTACAATTATCAAATTCGAAATTTAGAATTGTCATAAATGGCAAAATTTTCCAAATTCGAATTTACTAAAAACGGAATAAATTTCCAGCAAATTTTAAATTTCAAAATATTTTATTTTTGGGGATGTCACACATCAAGTACCACTTACTAAGAGAACAATTATTTTAACTAAGTGTCAGTATGGAATACATTTCCACTAAGGAACACATTGCATATGATTTTACCAACCCCCGTCCCAGAGAAAATTTTTAATATCCCAGACAAAAGATGGGATTGATATCCCCCTCATATGATCAATAAAGAATAACAACTTAGGGGGAGTATATATTATCCATTGATTTCAAAGGGTAATGATTACAGACAAGGGTATAATTGTAGACAGGGGGACAGGAATTACGAACAAGGGGGTAGTTGGAAACAATGCAAAGCTCTTTCTATTTTTTGAGGATTACATGTTTTTCAGTACATAGTTTCCATCCATGACAAAGGGGGATATTGTTGAATAATTTTTTTTCGTTGATGATGTGAAAGGTTAGTAAGTGATCAAATAAAAATGTGACTTTAATAAATAAAAAAGTGAAAAGTTAAGTGAAAATGGATTTTTTGTAAAAGTGGAAAAAATTGAAAGTCGATTAAATATAAATAAGACTTTAATATATAATTGTAACACCCAGTTTTAATCCCTATGAACTATAATGTATTATGTAAAAGTGACATTAGGATGATGCGCCAGTAAAGTTGAAAAGGAGATTAAGTGGCTAGGAAATGTAATAATTCTATAAAAAATTATAAAAATACACTATTGGCAGCAAGATAGATAAGGACAAGAGATAGGGGACCATGATTCCACCAAAGTGGGGACTTATGAGGATAAGTATTTTTGTTATATTTTATTTATACATATTGACTTTAATTGAGAAAAGTGGTTACATGAGCTTATTTGGGAGGAGGCCATGTGGTTCTTGATTTCATGTAATTATATAAACACCATTGGTGGGATTGTTTAGTGGTTCTTCTCCATTCACTCTTACACTCTTTTATTTTTGGTTCCTCATTCTTGTTAATTCATGTGCTCTTGGGATGGGATTGGAAACGAATGGCAAGTAGAGGATAGTCATTGCTAGATGGTTTCAATAATTAAATGATCATTCTAGGAGGGAATGGATTCCTATGTGCATGATATTGATGGTAGTTTAGAAAGAACTATCCAAAAATGAGAATATTTGGAGTTTTCAGTAGGGATATTTATTGACTGGTAGCACTAGATCCCTAGAGAGAAATAATATATCCTGAGGGACTACATGGTAAAGAAAGGGGTTCATTTCTTTGGCTTGTGCAGGTTGAAGGGGAAATAGAGTTGGAAATTAGGATTGTTGTGTGGTTGGGAAAATCCGAGAGCATGTTAGCCAATTGTTGTGTGTTTTAGTTTTTTCCTAGGATCCATCCTTGTGGATTCATAACCCTAGTTCGGGGTGACCTACTATTGAGAATTGAAACAACAATGTCTATGGTTGGAAGGCATTTCTTTCGTCTGTAGCCAGTTTCTGAATTCTCACTTGAAAGATAAGTGCTCTTTGTGTTTTCTGTATAATGTATATTCCATTATCTATTTATTATTATCTTTGAAATTTCTATTCATAATATGCATGTTTTCTAGGTATTGTTGTGCATGACATTTTGTTCATTTGATTCATGTTGTATCATGAATCTTGATTATTACATGTGTAACTTTCATAATTCTTTATTAATTAAATCCCATCAGAAATTTGAAATCGGTTTTGAAGTTTGTTCTAAAGTAGCATGGCCAACCTATGGGTGGTTGGGTACATTAAAATAAACAAAATTAAAAATTAGGTGTAAGTGGAATTTACGTAAAATAGGTGTAAACATAAAAATGGATTAAAAGGGGTAAAAGTGAAAGTGCACATGGTATGTGAAAATGGATTTACAAACCATGGTATGGGAAAAAGTGAATTAAAAATAAATAAAGGGGGAAAATTAATTAGTTTTAATAAAAGTCATGACTTTTCAAAAGAACGTGACTTTTAAAGTAAAGCTTATGGAAAAGTATAGAGAAAGAAGAGGGTTATGAGAAAAAAATGTGTGTGGGTAAAAATGTAATATTCTTATGCATATTATTTAAGGTGTCACGATTGAACATCATTCAAGGAGCGATGATTGAATATTAGGGAGGATCATATCTTGCGTTCTAGAAAATAGATTTGGAAACAAGAAAAAGAAGTGAGTACAGATCTGAGGCAGAGGAAGAAGAAAAATAAATAATATATAGTGAAGGAAAATATAAATAAAACGTAGCCATCATAGAACGGATCAAATGAAAGAAGAATTAAAGAGCGCAAATAAGATTTTTTTGAAAACATAAATAATAGAAGGGATATGTGTCTCATGTAGCTCGGTGTGTACAAAAGTAATATGGGACCGGTGTCTCGTGTAGGTCGGTTCCTACAAACATCATATGGAATCGATGTCTCATTTGGGTCAGTGCCTACGAACAATAGTGGGAATTGGTGTCTACAATAGGTTGATTTCTACAAAAAAATTGTAATCGTAGGTTGGTGCCTACAAATTAATAAAAATAAGTTTGTATGGTTTCCTCCGGAAAGGATTTCCACATTAAATATTGTGTCTTCTAGTTTTTATACCGATTGAATAGATTAATTATGTTTTATGAATGTTAAAAAGAAAAATATAGTCTTATATTGATTCACCACCCCCTCTCACTATAAGTGTGTGATCAACATGGCATGCTTTAAAAATAAACTCTTTGGATCATTCCTTTGAAACCGTGCAGTATGAAACCTATTTTTCCACTGGAAAACTTCTTCTTCTCTTACGTGCTTTGTATTTCTTACAAAATAGTGTCCTAATCTAAAACCATATAGAATGACAATTTATTTTTTTATTTCTTTAACAATGATGCATTAAACCCTTGAAGCATAGTTTGGTAATAAACCTCTACAACCAACCTCTTTGGTACATATTTAGGAAAAATATATGATGCATTAGTTAAACCATAAACTATGATATATATAAAGTTTTCCTTGAGATACCCGTTACAAATATAGTTATTAGTTTATTTGCATAATCATTTAGTCTTGGGAATTCTTTGGAAAAAAATGAAAAATATATAATTGACATAAAAACTAACAATAAATAAGTGCATAAGATTTAGATTATACTTATTTTCTTCTGAGAAGCTTTTCATAAAACAATCATATGATCATACTGAAATATTTATTGTGTGTCTTTTAAGCAAGGATGATCGTAAATATTGAATCTAACCTGAATGTTAGACTCAATGTTGATGATCATACGTGCCTAAAGGACATGCAAAAAATATTTCAATCTGATCTTATGACTGATTATGAATAACTTCTCAATTTTTTTGAGCATCACATCAACTACAATGAGAAATTTTGACACTGAAAGAAGGCTAGAAAATTGATATGTTGATATAAGGAACCATGGGATCTATGTGATGAATCAAAACTGTATGTTGATGAGAATGGAGAAAATAAATATGAACCGAGATGAAATTATGATAAATTGAATGCACAACATCATGAAACATTGATTATGTGGAGCACTAATATACATTGTCAACCAATTCTTTGAGAGTGTGTGTTAATTAATTAGATAGAAAAATATGTTTGATAAAAAACATTTAATGATATGTTGATGCATTTCTCTTCTATTCAAAATCAAACTGAACAAAAAAACACATGCATACATGATTTTGTTGCGTGAAATCAATGTTGATAGGGATATAGGTGCATAAGAGACATGAGATTTTCTTCTAGAGCTTCATCCTTCTTAATGTAGTCATCGATTGTTGGTTCTGAATGTTGGTATGAATGTTTTCAAACAAGTCCATATTGATGCATATAATGCTAACAACGATAATTCTCTTATTGATTCATGAACCAAGTGAGAAACCCATATTGATAGATGTCACAAAATCACGGTCGTGTGAAAAACATTGATGTGGGGATAACTGGTTACCATTGAAGAATGCATCTGATATATGTGTATCTCCTCGATTTAGCTCAGTTCCCAATTGAGAAGATGCCAAGTTCATAGACTTTTGTTGTCCTGAGTTGGTGGTATAGAAGACCTTCCATGATTTTCATAGAGATATAGGACACACAATTGATGAGATAGTGATTAATTGGGAAAACATGCTATACAAACCATGGAATGATGGTGAACACAATCCATTACATCCAATCAATCCACTAGAATTCGATGAAGAAGAAGAAGTTCAAGATCCTCCTATAGATTATAGGGATAGTGAGTGGGAGATCATTTATGGATTGTATAAGAATAAATTGATGAATTACAATGAGTTTGAGATGCTTCCATATAAATATCATGATGTTATGCATAATTGGAACACAAATTTTGTGGATGAAGACACTTTCAATCATGCTATTCATTTCATATCTCAAAAGCGAAAGTTAAATTTCATTATTACTAACCAACGTGCAAAGTCTTATTCATTTGAGGTTTTATATTATACTTGGCCATTATAGATCAAGGGTTGATTCACTACATATGATTATCCAAGAAACTGTAAATACACAAAATTTATTTTTAATTGAAGCTCTTAAAAATTCCCTTGAAATAGAGTCTATTTCTAAAAATCTATTTCTAAGAAGAGTTTGTTACTTATTTTAGCTCTTATAGGGTTTTCATATTTCAACATATCTACAAAGACAATTCATTTTGCACTTGAAATATTAATAAAAGTGATAACATCTAAGAGGATCATGTTTAATTACCTTACAAGAAGAAGAGAGATGGAACATGTCAAATATATATTGAGAGATGAAATGAATTTCATTTAAAGAAATATATTAAAAAAAAATTGATTGAAGATGTTGGGATTTCACAGAAAAGGATAACATTCCTTTTCGTGGGTGGGAGGTCAGTTAGAGGTCAGTTATATTTGTTGATTTGGGATAATTTCCACCTTTTATAATAGTTATCTAGAATTATTAAAATAAAAGTTTATTGATCGAATCATGTTAAATACACAATATGTTCATTCTACTCGTTAAAGTTAGGTTTTATTCTTCTTTACAGAATTTACTATAAAAATTTTAAAGTACAAAGAAAAGGCTTTAGGCAAAGTTATAAGTATAAGTGTCACAGCTGCAATGGTCATGACCTTATACAAGTTTCTTGCCCATAAATTTAAATCTAGTTATTCCATACCTGCAATTCCTATAATTCGTGGACAGTTGATTATATGAAAGTGAAATTGAGTACATGCGCATGTTTTGAAGAGATCTATCAGGCTCACTTATCATTAACACACTGATCTTTGTTAATCGAGCAGAATCGAGCAGTAGAATCTGCTCTAATTTTTGTAACCTATGAAGTAAGAAATACAATAGCTGAGCTATAAGCTGGATTATTGAGCTTCTGAGCGTTGTGTTCGTGGTAAGCATATGAACTCTCCACAAAACTACTCTCACTGGAAAAGAAAGTTGGTAAGCATATGAACTCTCCACAAAACTACTCTCACTGGAAAAGAAAGTTTCAACTGCTTTACACATTTAGCATCAACAACATGCTAATTCTAACAAACGCCAAAAAAATGTTTGCTAAAAATGGATACATATGTGGAATGTTCCCCAAAAATTTGATGGCTAAAGACGCATAAATATGTGGAATGATCCCGGAATAATATATGTCAGCATTGGGACGCTTTTCGAAGCTTGGTGTGTAAGCCAAGGAGCGCTTGCATTCGTGGTAATTTTAAGGTCAGTGAGCATGATTGCCACTGCAATTTTTGAGCTTATCATTCTTAATCTGTATCATAAAGTCGAATGGTAAGTAAAATACAGAGTGTTGTACATTACCAGCTTTCTTTCAATATGCCATTAACTGTGATGCTAAAACTGCTTCCAAACATAAGTGTATTTTAAGACGCCATGGATTCTGTTGTTGATGCTAAAACTGTCTTACTGTGGTAGGCGCATTACTTTAATTGTTGTGGGCCTTTACTCTACACTTTGGAGCAAAGCAAAAGATATCACAGCTGAAGATACTGAAGTATCCGACATGAATATCACTGGAAAAGATTTCACAGCTGTAGATACTGAAGTATCCGACATGAATATTATCGGACTTTTGGAGAAGGAATATACAAAATCCGAGATGACGGGCATGTGCTCAGATATTCATATTTGTGCCTTGATATCTAGTTCGTAGGTTGTAATCAATTGTGATCTTTGAGGGCATTGGTGTCTAGGGCTAAGCACAAGTTGTCACTAAAATCGCATGCAGCTTAAAACTCACATGTGACAAATCTGTCATAATTTATCGTCCGTTCAAAGGTTTTTGGGCTGTCCTGTTTTGGAATCGCCTTTATATTATATTTACGCCGAAAGGCATACACTTATTGATAATGGGCACATTTAATAGGGTTTTAGTTGTTAATACGTTTTCTATGGATTAGATTAAATATGCCTAGAATATTCTTAGTCCTCACAATTAATGAATGGCTCTGATTTCATCCATTAACTTTCGAGTTGCCACGTCTATCTAATTAAAAAATATTAAGGTATTAAGGTGGCCGTGTTTCTGTGCTGGCATCACCAAAGGTGGCCAGTCGGAAGTTTAACAACCGTAAACCATCTTTCTGCGTTCACTAGCCACAAATTAATCGCTGTGCTAGTTTAATTATCTTTAAAGAATTTATGTGATATGTTTAGAATATCACATTAATATAAAAACAAATGACTTTGAGAGATAAATAAAACTAACTTTGTAGTATAGATATCTATTTAAAAATATCTTTTAAGTTTATTTAATAAATAGAAAAAAAAATTAATTTAAGATTTATGAACATGTTTAAATTTTATAAATGTAAATTTTATTTGAATTTGTTATATTTTCACAAGCCATTACATTACAATTGAAAATTTTAATTTCTCTTACAGTTGAATAAATTTAAAAATATAAACAAGGGTTGCATGGCAGCTTAGTCTCATGAGACTAAGTAGAGACTAGTGGGAAGCTGCTTGAAGTAGACTTCTGGAATTTCTTATTGGTGTGTGTATAGTTCAAACATAGGACTTAGAAAATTTATGTCTCGAGTACACAATTTAAAAAAATTTAGCATTACATAATTAGTTTTCTTTGAGATTTATCAAAAATTAATAATGCCTTGCAATAACATTCCTGGGAAAAAGGACCAGGAATCACATACATTAAACATTCAAATATAATAAACACAATTTAAAAAAAGTTATCATTCCTGAAATAGTTTTCTTTGAAATTTATCAAAAATTAATAATGTTACTCAAGTTTCTGGAAATTTAAATGCTTTTGTCATATCTTTGAAATTTATCAAAAAATAATAATTCCATATTGCTGGAAATTTAAATGTTTTTGTCATATAGAATGGGTAGAGGCACTTTCTTACTCAGGTGTGTATAGTTCAAACATGGGACTTAGAAAATTTAGAAGAACACAATTTCCCGACATGTAGAATAGTTGAAGGGAAAAAAAAATAACATTCCAGAATTATTTTTCTGGAAAAATGGACCAGATATCACATACATTAAACATTCAAATATAATAAACACAATTTACTCACATCCAACATAGTTGAAGGAAAAAAAAATTAACATTCCCGAAAGAGTTTTCTTTGAAATTTATCAAAAGTTAATAATGTCTATTACATATTTTTGGAATGTGTTCCATATTTCTGGAAATTTAAATGCATTTTTCATATAGACTGGGATTGGGGCTCCCATGCACCATAAAAGAAATAAGTACAAGAAATAGGATTGTA
Organism: Picea engelmannii; assembly: GCA_009831015.1. Lineage (NCBI taxonomy): Eukaryota > Viridiplantae > Streptophyta > Pinopsida > Pinales > Pinaceae > Picea > Picea engelmannii. Next base: position 30,471 of record WSFP011333529.1, read on the forward strand.
TAAAGAAGAAGTGTGCGACGGTAGAGAGGAAGACCTGGAAAGAAGAAATTGAACATTTTGAGTCTTTGGTTAGAGATTTCTATTTAAAGAGGTAGACTAGCTGGATTGATAAAGAAAACAAGATGTGATAAGTATAGACGTACTATGAATCCAATGTGTTCTTTTTGCTATCAAAGATGACCACTAGAATCGTGCCAACCGGTTGTTTCTCTTCGTCGATGGGCTTGTCCATTCTCCATTGGAACCATTCTTCAATGTATCTTCTCATGGGGGCCACATTGATTTCATCGTGTATTTCTATGTTGAAAATCTCATTTTATAATTCCCTTAGATCCATAGAAATAGTATGAAAAGCATGCTCAATTTATTCATTGTGTGTCGAATAGTCCACTAGCCAGTTCTCGACCTCATCTGCTCAATATTCAAAGATGTCGTTAAACGTTTCTAAAGGCAACCCCTTTAAAATTCAAGTTGTTCATCGAAGGCTTGTTTGGTCAAGGAAAAGGATTTGAGGATTAAGTTTGGGTCTTGAACATCGTTGGTACTTCCGACTAAGTCTATTTGGGTTAGGTTTTTGAATAATTCTTCTTTCTCTGATATGTCTTGTTCACATTATTCAACAATGAGCTTCAGGTTCTTAACTTTCTTTTGCCAGCATGATTTTAATTGTTTAATCCACTTGGGGGAGGGGAGATCCTCTTGTCTTCTTTTCAGATCTCAGTTGTTGATGGCATGGTCGGAAAAAGGGATCACCATTTGTTCATAGAAATGTCCTTCATTTTTTAATATCGTCTGCAAATGTCCATGCAAATCATTTGCCCTCTTTCGAAAGGAAGCTATATTTTGTGATGTTTCCCAGAACTCAGTAACTAGCTTCATTATTTTGTTGATTTTCTTATCTACAACAACTCTATAGGATGTGAGGAGGCTAAAGGATCCTTTTAACTTGGCTACAAGAGTAGCAAACTTTGCGCTAGGAGTAGTAGGCACGATTTTTTCTAAAGGACTGGAAAACACTAGGGCAACAATGAAAGCCTCCTCAAATTCCTTGACTTGGTTGTTCAGTCTGGCATTCTCCGCTTCAATTTCTCCAATGGAATCATCAAGAGAATCACTCGTTACACGATGAAATTGGGAGATTTGGGACGACAACATTTTCCTAAAGTTAATCTATGTATGAGATTTTCCTTTCTTATTTGTTACATCTCTCTTTTCAATGATTAAATTTTTAGATTGGATGTCAAAAATAACTCTATGGAATACGAAAGATTAATCTTCGTAAAAAATGTCGGTCTCATCTATTTTCATTATGGAACTATGATGCATAGCATTGGCGTGCGAGTAAACTATCTGCAATAGGGCATCCACAAAAGTTTCAAGTCTCATGTGCTCACTTTCAATTTTGGGTTCTTTTGTCTGCCCTGCATTTTTTTTTCTCTTCTTCGTCAGGGGAAGCTTGTGAGAACTATCATTTTTTACGCGAGGAGGGTTCTGATCTCCTCCTCTGTTCAAATATTTTTGGGTTGCTTTCTTACTGGGGTGAGCCATTGAAGCGATGCTTTGTGATGTCATGCTTTTGGGAGTGTTGGCTTGGGATTGGCCACTATTTTCACATGATCCTTTTCCCTGCTTTCTGTACAATTTAGTTGCGCTTTGTAATGTCTCTACCTCGCAATCATCAGAAGAAAGAGTGTTTTCATCATTTTATCTGTCTTCGTTTAGGCGTGTATGGATAAAAGAGTTTCTAAAGCCAACAGATAGTAAATTTTCTCGAAAAATCTCATTAAGGTTGAACCCTTTTATCCTTTCAGCATATTTTAGGTCCAAGTTCTTGAAATGACCTACGAATTCATCAATCTTGTTGATGTTTTTGCACACGAAGTCCTCGAATTTCCAGGGCAGAGGAATGAACTGTTTTCTTTCTCTTGTCATGGAAAAAATGAAACTAGTGGTTCTATTGCCTTGCTATTTCTGCAACAAACATATTTTCCGTGATGTGGCATGGAAGGAAAGCGGGATTTTCCTTGCAGCCAAATATCATTATTACAATGTAATTTTCCTTTTGTTCAAGTGTCCCCTTCTTGTCCAAAAACTTGGTTTCCTAGACAGATAGATGGGGAGCATCCTTTCCTAATAATAAATCTTTGAAAACTGAGACAAACCCATTAAAAACCTCATAAAAACAATGGGAGGCCTTGTGCCGCCACAAGGCCTAGTACCAAAATGTCACTGGGTCGAATTAATAGTTTATGTTCTTGGACAAAGACAGTTCTGGAAATAGACAACAATGCACTATTGTGAAAATCAAGTAAAATGACATAAAATTTATTCGATTCTTTGAATCATGATAGTTGGGAACACATTTCAAGGGAAATTATATTTCCCCAATCGAAAATGAATTGTTCATTGATTGTGAAGTACAAAATATAAATAACTATATGGGAAGTGATTGATGTGGATTCTTGTCTTGTTATTCTTGTAAACAACCAAGCAATTTCCCACAACGGATTTCTAAAGGAATTGACCTGCAAACTTGTGATATATTCAAGAACTATTTTTAGGTCTTCAAGGAGCTCGGGTAAGAGTTCCAACCCGTTGTCATGTTTTTCTAGGAACTGTTTCCAGTCTTGTCCTCTTAAGGTCAGTGTTGGCTCCAACAATCTTAACATGTTGCGGAAGACCTGAGGTGACAAAGAAACAATAGAATGGTCACTCACTGGAATAATTATTTGGATTGAAATATATTTTTTGGCACACCAAGAGACCACCTTCTTATAGTAAAAAACCCGAGGGACGCAGCCTACACGAGCGATTCCAGAGGTCCAAATCACTTCATTCTGGGTAGAATGTGATGAATAGTAAGAGTATGCCCTGGACCACTAGAAGTTTCGGTGCTCACGTCCAAAGATATTCATTGTATCTCCACAGAATTGTTGTCGAGATGCTGCCATAATTTTACGAGAACATTGATTTTGTTTAGACAGTGTTTGAAATGAATAGTTGGAAGGGGTAATATAATCCTGGGAAAATCTTGGTCCAATGCGTCTGAATGGGACATATCCTCGATAATTTCACTCATTAATGACAATTTAGACGGTTGTTGCATGATGTGTTGCTAACATTAAACACTAGTAATTGCATACGTGGAAGTTTGAACATGACGTACGACAATGAGAAATTAAGGATTGTAACTCTGTGCAGATATTGGTTTAATGCATATTAATTGAAGATCTCCTCAAGTGCTTCGCTCATTAATGACAATGTTGACGGTTACTGCATGGTGAGTTTTTCACATGAAAGGTTACTAATTGCATATTAAGAAAGAGGTACGAAGGTCAAGGGGATGGGAAATGGAAATTAAGGAGTGTCTAATTATAGAAAGAGGGTTGGCAGGCTTCAAAATAGGGTTACAAGGTACAACCGTTGGAGGTGAGGGCCCGAGGTTCAAATTGCATGTCTCAAAACGTTTTGAGTGAAAACCGAATAACACGAAAGAGGGCACTCTGTGATAGTCTAGAGGGAAACTTGTATATCACAGAAGTCTGGGTAATGTTTGCAGGACACGAAATGATGGAAGTGTAAACGTGAGCCCGCCTATCTAGGAACCCGCAATCGAAAAAGTAGCTCAAGTGTGGAATAGGGAAACAACTGGTCCGATTTGTTTTCGCTAATATATTGGAACTTGTAATATATATCCCATTGCATGTCGAGATGTTTTCTGCATGTCTCTAGGCAAAAAAGAAAAAATAAGAGAAAATAAATTATTTAAAGTTCGAGGAGTCGATCTTTATTTAAATTTCACTCTCTCATCAATGCTTTGATATTTAATGATGGTCTGTACGGTTGTTACATGATGAATTGTTAGCATTAATCCTTGGTTGTTTCATACTTTGAAAGAACTACAAAGGTGGTTGGCATAATAAACAGTGACTAAGAATTGGAGATTTCGTGAACCTGCCAACCCCAGGATCCACGAAAGAAATTCCATGAAATGTGAAAGTATGGAAAGCAGTCAGAAGGGCTTTAGAATTAAGGTTATAATGGTTTCCCAGGAGATGAGCCTTCTCGAGGGTCAAATTGTATGTCTCGGAACTTGAGTGCAAAATGTGTACCATGAAAGAGGATATGCTATGGGAGTGTGGCGGTCAATTTTTATATGGCAGAAATGTGGGAGATATCCTCGAGCCTTTATCTCATTAATGACATATTTAAGGTTCATGCATGATGAAGTGTTAGCATTAAATCTTTCCAATTTCATATCAAGAGAGAAGTAGGAAGGTTGCGGGGACAGGGAACAAAAATTAAGGAAGGTGAGGGCCTGAGGGTCGAACTGTATCTCTCAGGAGTGTTGACCGCATATTAACGCAAGTAGGTGCATTCTTGCGGATAAATTGTATATCGCAAAACTTTGGGTACTATTTTCTAGTTGCATAACATTAGAGACACAATGCTGAACCCGCCAGTTCGGGAACCCGAAATTGAAAAAGTGTCGAAGTATTTAACAGGGAAACAGTAGGCCGGAATCGATGCACAGTATATGTACCATGTCATGGAGATACAACCAACTTGGGACTAAGTATTGAAAGGAACAACGGACGATCGGTCTCCTAAGGGGGCATTCCAGCGCATAAATTGTATATCGTGGAACTCAGGGCACTGTTTGCAAGTCACGAAAGATTCACAATTTGTATATCACAGAAGTCTGGGAAATTGTTGCAGGACACAGAACAATGAGAGTGAAAACATGAGACCGCCTATCTAGAAACCCGCAATCAAAAAAGTGTCTCAAGTATGGAATAGGGAAACAATTGGGTGGATTCGTTTTCACTTATATACTAGAACTTGTAATATATATGCCAATGCGTGGAAATATCTTTTCTACATGTCTCTGGGAAGAAAAGAGAAAATAGGAGAAAATAAATTATTTTAAGTTCGAGGAGTTGAGCTTCATTTAAATTTCACTGTCTCATTGATGCTTTCCTTTTTAATGGTGGTCTGTACATTTGTTGCATGATGAGGTATCAACATTAAAACTTGGTCGTTACATACTTTGAAAGAAGTGCAAAGGTGGCCCACAAAGTAAACAATGACTAAGAATTGGAGATTTCGTGAACCCACCAACTCGAGGATCCATGAAATGGGAAAGCATGGAACGTGGTCAGACGACCTTCATAATTAAGGTGACAATGGTTCACTAGGAGACGAGACTTCCTGAGGGTCAAATTGTATGTCTCAGAACATCAATGAAAAATGTGTACCATGGAAGAGGAGATGCTCTGGGAGTTTGATGGTCAATTTGCATATGGTAGAAGTGTGGGAGATCTCCTCGAGCCCTTTTGTCATTAGTGACATGTTTAAGGTTCATGCATGATGAAGCGTTAGCATTAAATCTTGTCAATTGCATATCAAGAGAGAAGTAGGAAGGTGGCGGGGACAGGGAACAACAGTTACAGAAGGTGAGGGCCCGAGGGTCGAACTATATCTCTCGGGAGTGTTGACCACAAATTATGGCATGAAGGTTCATTCCTGCAGACAACTTATATATCGCAGAACTTTGGGTACTATTTTCTAGTCACTGAACATTGGAAACACAATGTTGAGCCCACCAATTCAGGAACCTGAAATCAAAAAAGTGTCTAAGTATGGAACAAGGAAATGGTTCGTCAGACTCGATACACAGTATATGTACCATGTCATGGAGATACAAACAAATTGGGACTAAGTATTGAAAGGAACGACATACATTCGGGCTCCTGAGACGGAATTCTAGTGGACAAATTGTATATTCTGGAACTCTGGGCACTGTTTTCAAGTCGCGAAAGATTCTCAATTTTTATATCGGGGAAGTCTAGGTAATGTTTGCAGGACATAGAACAATGGAAGTATAAATGTGGGTCCACCTATCCGGGAACCCGCAATTGAAAAGGTGGCTCAAGTATGGAATAGGGAAATAGTTGGGCAAATTCATTTTCGGTAATATATTGGAACTTGTAATATATATCCCACTGCGTGGAACGATCTTTTCTACATGTCTCTTGATAGAAAAGGGAAAATAAGAGAAAATAAATTCTTTTAAGTTCGAGGAGTCAAGATTCGTTTAAATTTCACCGTCTCGTCGATGCTTTTCTTTTTAATGACGGTCTGTATAGTTGTTGCATGATGAACTAATAGCATTAAACCTTGGTTGTTTCATACTTTGAAAGAAGTGAAAAAGTAGCAAGAACATTAAGCAATGACTAAGAATTGGAGATTTTGTGAACCTAACAACCTGAGGATCCGTGAAAGAAATTTGATGAAATGGAAAATTGTGGAAAGTGGTTGGATGGGCTTCAAAATGAGGGTGAAAATGGTTCGCTAGGAGACGAGACTTCCCGAGGGTCAAATTGTATGTCTCAGAACTTGAGGGAAAAATGTGTACCACAGAAGAGGAGAGGATATGGGAGACTGACGTTCAATTTGTTTATGGATGAAGTGTGGGAGATCTCCTAGAGTCGTTCTCTCATTAATGGCATATTTAAGGTTCATGCATGATGAAGTGTTAGCATTAAATCTTGCCAATTGCATATCAAGAGAGAAGTAGGAAGGTGGCGGGGAAAGGGAACAACAATTAAGGAAGGTGAGGGCTTGAGGGTCGAACTGTATCTCTTAGGAGTGTTGACCACATATTAGGGAATGAAGGTGAATTCCTACGGACAAACTGTATATTGAAGATATTTGGGTATTGTTTGCTAGTCACGGAACATTGGAAACACAATGTTGATCCCGCTAGTTTGGGAACCCGAAATTGAAAAAGTGTCTAAGTATGGAAGAGGGAAAAAGTAGGCTAGACTCAATACGTAGTAGATGTACCATGTCATGGAGATGCAACCAAATTGGGAATAATTATTGAAAGGAACGACGGATGGTCAGGCTCCTCAGGATCCAAAATACGGTGACAAGGTCTCCCCAGAAACGGTCGAATTGTATTTCTCGAAACATTTGAATGCATAAAGTGTAACATGGAAGAGGGGACGATGTCGAGGTATGGTAGTTAGTTTGTGTATGGTAGAGTTCTGAGTTCTATTTGTAGCTAGAAGAACAATGGAAGTTACTTTAGAGGCCTGAATAAGTAATGTGCATTGGGAAGGGTGTGATTGTGGCGGGGATGGAAGATAGCCATAAATGTTTTGAAATTTTTTATGAATTCGGGTAAAGTGAGGCTTGCAAGTTGGAGGATCCTAGGGTGGAATTGTAGATCAAAGAATTTTTTGGGTGCAATATGTATATCACATAATAGGAGGAAAACTTTGGCTATGTATAGAAAGGAACGTCGGTCATAACGATAGATGATTTGAAACATTTGTGAACCCTAGTAGAGTGAAGCTTGCGACTTTGAGGAGTCCATCGTGGAATTGTAGATCACTAAAGTTTTGAGTGCAGGATGTATATCATAGAACAAGAAGCAACAAAGTTTGAAAGCACAAACCTGGAAACCGTGGCCATAAAATTGGCTAATTATGGAAAGGAACAACAGTCGGTTGAATTCCTCATGTGAGGATATAGATGGAGATGAAAATGTGTTAGCCCGCCAACCCTAGAACCCGTGATCGTAGAAAGGTCACTAAGTATATAACCAAAAATATATAATAGACGAGAAGAAGAAAAGGGAAAAAGGGCTAAGTATCTCACATAACAAAATCTATTGTTTGTTTATTAATGCCAATTTTTTTCGAACCCCTGGTGAGTTGTCACTAGTAAAATCATAAATTGTAGATCACAGAACAGGGGACATAAGTGTTGGATACCGCAAACCCGGGACACGATGGTCAGATAATTGACTAAGTATTGAAAGGAACAACAGTCGATCGGGCTCATGGTGTGAAGATATAGATAAATATGAGCATGTACCAATCCATGAATCCAGGAGGTCATGATCATAGAGATGTTGATTAAGATTGGTTGTCATTGATGTCAACCCTTCAAGAAAGTCCCGTAGCACAAAGGTTGGGTAATGGACCCAATATTGTTTGATGTAAAGATGACTCATTATTGTCTTTTCATGGTTGATAATAAGTATAAATGGATGAACTCCAAAGTGGTCTCCTTATGGTGAA